>JAPPVO010007473.1:0-33138 GCA_030407325.1 Camellia japonica | reverse complement strand
GATTATCTTCTAAACTCTGTGACTTTCATTCACAATGCTGTAAATGTACTGAAGGATGAAGCAACCATCGAGGAACATCATCTGGGCAAATTCCTCATCGTTGAACTGTTCTGTTAAGCCTTCGGCATAGCACTTCCTGGCTTCATCGACCACCTTGACCACCTCCTTAAATAATTCATCAATCGTTGTTTTGTTGACTTTCTTCTCTTCTTTTTTTTTTTTTTTTGGCTCAATTCTTATTTTCTTTCATGTCACCAAAGACAAAATCATATCACAACCAACAGAAGCATTTCTCAACTCCCTCATGAATTGAAACTTGAATTTTTTGAACGATTTGAGGTTTGTGTTCTCGTGGTGGTAGGGACCAAAAGAAACTAGCTGTGGCTCATAGCATTTCTTGTTGGACTTGGTCCCCATCTGCAAAAGCATTTGAGGGACCTTCTGTATCTTATGCTTTGGCATTGTTTTGTTTGAGGACTCACTGGACTCAATTTCTTCATTCATTATCGAACTTAGCCACAAATTGTTGGGCTGTGGCTGTGGCTGTGAAGGTTATGGGTTCAGTGGGCTATGAATTACAACACTCAGCTCATGTCAGAAGATGTAGCCGACATTATCAGCAGGTAGGTAGGAGGATATACACAATCTAGTAAGATGTAATATAATTTTTATCTTATGATTCTTTATCTGCTTAAGATTTGCAGTTTTGAAATTTATAGGACACCTTAAAAGTACTTTAATTAGCAATTATCTCGTATTGTATTAGATCAAAAAACACTTTACAAGTGTCATTATCTGCATGAGAATCTTCATGAAAACAAAATTGAAGTAGAGCATTCCTTTTTTTTGTTTCTAGTCTTTTTTTTTTTTCTTTTCTTTTTATGTATATAAGGCCATGTTTGCTTGGGTGGGCATGTGCTTAGGATTGGACTAATAGTCTAATAAAATTAATAATCCATTGTTTAGTTAAAAAATTAAAGTACGGACTAACAATCTATCCGGATATGATATCTCACATATGATGGACTATTCAATCCCACAGAGGGAGATGGGATATAAATTGGGAGACTAAGCCAAAATTTGGACTAACTCATCAAATGACCAAATTAATCCTGACTATATATATTTGAAGAAATTTGATTTTGCAGAGTTTTGTCTCTACCTTCTCTGTCTTTCCAGAACGAGTGTTGATTTTCAAAGAAGAAATATCACTACAACTGTAATCTTGTGTTGTTGTTGTCTTGGGAAATCATAACTAATAGATTTCATTTTTTACCTCATTTAAATATTTTTAAAAATATTTCTAAAAATATGCGAAATATTTTTAAAAATTTTCCATAAAATATTTTTTTTAATTTGTAAATATTTTTAAAAATTAAGAAAAATTTTAAATATTTAAAAAAAAACCCAAAATAATTTCAAAATGCAGCTAAGAACATGATATCACTACAACAAAATACACTTTTGGCGACCAAAATTGGCGACTAAAAAAAATTTAGTCGCCAAACTAAATTTTTTTAGTCGCCAAAAGTACAATATTTAGCTACTAAATTTTTTTAGTCGGGATATATTGATTATTGGCGACTAAAAAAAAAACTAGTCGCTAAAAATACCAGTATTGGCGACAAAAAAAAAAAATTAGTCGCCGTATATTGAGTTTTGGCTACCAAAATCATTTAGTCGCCATATGTAAAATAAAAAGTTATTTTTTATCTTTGGCGACCAAAAGTTTGGTCGCCAAAATACATATTTTCAGCGACGAAAAATTAGTTTAGTCGCCGTATGTTGCGTTTTGGCTACTAAAATCATTAGTCGTTGAATGTAAAATTTAAAAAATTATTTTTTATCTTTGGCGACTAAATGTTTGGTCTCCAAAAACATATTTTCAGCGACAAAAAGAAATTTTAGTCGCCAAAAACTAAAATATTTAGAGGGATTTATTTCAAATTTTGGAGGGATTTTATAAAGCTAATTGGTGACTAAATGAGATTTAGTCGCTGATGGTGTAATATATATATATATATATATATGGTTTCTATACCACAAATAGCGCATGTCTCCCTCTTCACGTTTCTCGCTTCCCCTCTACCTCTCCCTCTCCCTCTCCGCTGCTCCTCTCCCCCTCTCTCACCGCCGCTCCACCAGCCGCGCCTCCACCGCTCCTCCTCACCGTCGCGGGCAACCGGAGCACCGATTCACCTACATTTGCCCTATTTTCTCTCTCTAAACTCCATAGCTTAATCATGAAATTCAGATCTACATGACACTACCCATTTCAAGTCTTCCATTGAACTGAGCTTCAATGGCGAATCTCGTGGTTCTGGTGGTGGTGATTTTGGGTCTGATCAATGGTGGGTATTGCCAAGAAACGGCCCAAGAAGCTCCATGGAGAATCCACACGTTGTTCTCTATGGAGTGCCACAACTACTTGTTCAGGTTTAGTTCAATTCTTAAAAAAGTGGTGCTAGATCTTTATATGTGTGAGAACCCGAATATACAAATCAAATAAATAATTAAATAATAATAATATTACAATCTCAAATATTTTGATGATGAATCCTAAAGTGCAAATTAAATATTATTGGAGGGTCTTTTAATTAATTTTTAAACTTAAAATAAATTTATGGTGAAAGTCTTCAATTTAAAGGCAAGATTTATTATTTAAAAAATAAATAAATAAATAAATAAAATAAAATTAAGTGTCAAATTAGTAAGCATATTTTGATCTAATAGTAGTTGTATTTTATTTAAATTAATGGAGAGATAAAATAAAATAAAATAAAACAAAGGACATTTTATCTAGAGTCATTTATGTTATGTATAACAAAGAAAAGAAAAGAAAAACCCTAGGTTCCTAATCAACACTATAACAGCAGCCATGGGGAGAGAGAGATTGAGAGAAAAGAAGAAGAAAAAAAAAGGGGTTGCAAACAAGGAGTAATTTTGGGTGTGGTAGGTCTTTATCTTTCTTCTTTTCTTTGTTTTTGTTCTTTATCCTTACTCTATTATTATTTAGTTCATTGATGAAGAGGTTGTAGATTTATGTATTTTGTATATATGTATACTGTTAAAAAATCTAAGGAGTTAAATTCATGTATAAAGAATGGTGTAATTCTTAGTTCAAAAATTCTGCACAGAATCGCAAACTTTAAAAATCAAGAAATCATATCAAATGAATGAATTTTGAACTGAAATTTTTACAGTAGATCAATTACATATTTAATTGCATATCTGAATTTTTGCATAATTTTTGGGAGTCAAAATCCATATAAATTGAGGTATTCAAATCTGTCCAGGAAACCAGTCCGAAACAGTAAATTCGGGAGTGTTGTTCTCTTTGGGTATAAATCCAAAAATTATCAAATTAGTGTCATTAGAACCGGTTACGAGTCTAGTTTCGTACGTTTTTGGCCTTGCATTGATTGCTCATGTATATTAAGAGAACCGTCAATTTCTTTAGAGTGCTGCAGAAAACAACCTGTTTGGATATAATAAATTGTAGATAATTATTTTGATAAGAAAATCAAGTGAAACCAATTGGTTTTGGAACTTAGGATATATTAGTTGATATCTGGAGGGTTTTAGAATTTTTCGAACAACATGGAGTGGGTTTTTAATTTTCAAAGTTAGCGAAGAGATTGGAAAAACTCTGTTTTATCTTAAAGTCACTTTTAGTTAAGTTTCGATCGGAACCTATGTCTTGGGTGATTTTAGACCTTGAAGAACATGAACTTAGGTAATATTTAAGATTAACAGTGAGTTGGGTTGAGCCGTGTTAGTGCGCTTTAGTTTGGAGTTACTTAGTTCGTATTCTTTAGTATTTTTAAATTAGTAGTGACGTGTAGTTTTCATATTGGTTCAGGGCACTAGTTGGACTTTCATACTCTATTCGAGGATTATATTATTTCGTTTCCAGGTGAGTAGTTTCATGCTACATATTTTTATAAATGTTCCCCTACCCTGAACTGTTGGAAAATTAAATTGTTGTTTCAAGACTAAACTGTTTTGATAAATTATTATATTATAATGGAATCAAATTATTTCTGAAACATGTGTGAACTTGGCATATTGTAAACTATTTGTTTTGGTCTCATGTTTATAATGATGAACTACCATGTTTTGCGAAACTGATGTGTATTGATTATTAGGACCATGTGTGTATTTAGTCCAAGGAAATTATTCCACTGTGTGTGGTGACTCTGACCACTAGGGAACAGATCCGGGTTGGGCCGTGATGATTCTAGTGCTCAACGATTGTAAGGAAAAGATCTTTAAAAACAACTAGGTGACCTTCAATCGGATCGTCTTTGAGAAAAGGCCCAGGTGCCACCCTGAGGATGACTCTTAGTTTGATATTGGATCCAACGGGGCTTATAGCCTTGAGAACTGTGTGGCATATTATTTGTTTTTCTTGGTACCTAGAAAATTATTGGTGTTCATGTTATAATCTGTTTTAAGTGAAAAATGTCGTTTATCATGTTCTTGCGAGACATGAGTATTTTAAGTGTTGAACTGTGGAACCTCTTTTTGAACAGATTGTATTTACCAAACTGTATGTCAATCTAGTTTCTGTGATATATATCTTATTTTGGAATTGAACCCTGTTTTCAAAACTGTATGTACTATCCATATTGCTACTCACTGAGCTATCAGCTGACTTAATTGTTTACCATTTCCAAGTGTTAGAAGGACTTAGAGTGGACTTATGGCGTAGCGGGGACTCAATTGCATGGACCTCTAGGGCATTTATTTGATTTGTTTTAGGTTGCTTTGTCGAGTTTTGTGCATACATTGTGGTTGGGTTTTATTTAGAATTATTTTATTTTGTGGACGGTTTGTGTCTCATTTAGTATATATATGTTTTTAGGAAGTTGGTTATGACTTGTTTTTCACTTGTGGTATGTCACTGGATTGAGTGTTGATTTATTTATTTCTGGGCTATCATCACATTTATTCTTTATGGTTTTGGGTTCATGTTTAGGCTTACGTGTGCCTTGGGCTAAGTCCCTGTGGGCCACGGCCGATCATGCCCGGATTTGGGGTGTGACAATATGTGTTTTTATTCTCATCAGTTTGGTATGTAATTATGTTTTGTTGTTCTTTTCTTTGGTGTTTATCCCTATCTATGTATAGAAAAGAAGGAATAAAGCATATCTGATATTCATGCCTACCAGGTAGGGATGGCAATTTGAACCCGGCCTGACGGGGACCCGACCCCCCGACCCCGATTAGAATGGTTTTTTCCCGAAAAATAGCCCCGCGGGGACAGGGATGGTATTTGAAATTGAATCCCCGATCAGTTTCGGGCCAAGGACGGGGATAGCTTTCACAGCCCCGGACCCGGCCCGACCCCGTCCCTAATTCTCCCCGAAGTGAAATTACTATCATACCCCTCTATATATATATATATATAAACCAACCCAAAAAACACTTGGTACTGAGCCTCTCATCTCTCTCTAGGTTTATTCATTTTAGTCACACGGCCTCTCATCTCTCTCTGGGTTTCTCTCTCTCTCTCTCTCTCTCTCTCTCTCTCTCTCTCTCTCTCTAAAAGCCTCCCTCCTCCACCGTTGTCTTCCTCTCCCTCACCGCCGATCTCCTTCTCTCCGCTATCCTTCTCTCCCTCTTCCTCCGCCATCCTCCTCTCCCTCCTCCCATCACCGTTGAACTTAGATTTCTCGTCTCGACCGTCAATGCCAAACTCGGCAGCGGGGCCACCAAGTCTCCGATCTGCCTCATGTTGGCTTGGATCTTGCTCCTCATGCCCGTCATGCCGCCAGATCCTGTCGGGCCTCATGCGGCTTGAATCTCACTCACAATCTCTCTCTATCTCTCTTTACTCAAATATCTCTCTCAAATCTTTATCTCTTTGTGATGTTAATGATGTTGTTTGATGATGATGTTGATAATGTTGTTGTTGATGTTGGTTGATAATGTTGTTGCTAATCTGTTGCTGCAGCTTGTTTTTTTTTTTTTTTGTGTTTTTTTTTTTTTTTGGTCCGGGGAATTTTAGGGGTCGAGGAAACCCAATCCCCGTTAGGGGACGGGGATGGGGACTCTGATGGGTTCCCTGTCAGGGATCGGGGTCAGGGACGGGGAAATTTATACCATCGGGGATAGGGAGTGTGATCCCCGGCCCCGCCCCGCCCCGCCTGCCCCGTTGCCATTCCTACTACCAGGTATTTGACAAAATGCCTCAAACTATGGTGGTATTGATTAAAACATGTCAGAATTGTTGTTCTGCAATTTAATAGACTGACAAAGGTATTAGTTAAAAAGTGGACTAGTATGGATGAAGTTTTTTGGTTTATTCATGCATTGGTGTTATGGGGATTCCACAGTTCCACTTCACATAATACTATTTAGAATTGATATATTTCATTCTAAATGACACTTTTCTCAGTTAGTAGCAATGCATGATGCACGGACTTTCCAGTAGAAGAAGATCACCTGTAGGAACATCTTGAATGTTAACGGGACATTTTTCAAGTAGAAGATAGCTCTTACAATTTTGACAATCTCGCTCTAGTGCTTGCGATAGTTTTTTTGTCGGAGCGGCTGGATTTTTGTATAATATATCTAAATGTCAAAATTTGACAATATGTCCAAACTTGTGCCAAATTTGATGCCAAAGCTTGTAATGCAAAAATTTTACAACTTCAATGGCAGTCCCAAATTGTAGCATCCAGTTGCAATAATATAACCATGGCAGCCCAAATAATAGTGAAATTAATGCCTACTCAGCCATGTTTGGAGCAGATTTTGGATAGAACTAGTGTGTTTTTTATGTATGATGTTACATTGTGGAAGCAAGTTTGTGTTTTATGGAAACAATACAACAGGCACAAAATAGAAAATTCCCAGTTTTCATTCATGTTTTGTATCATTTTCGTTTTTAATTATCAAACACAAAAACCGAAAAACAAAATTGAAATTGAAACAAAAGAAGAAAAAATTGTTAGCATTGACACTTCCCATTTAGCAAACATAGGAAACATGTTTTGGTGTTTTCTTTCCTTTATTACTATTATTATTATTTATAAAAAACCAAAACAAAAACAAAAACAAAAACAAAAAAAACAAAAAAATATGATTAATACACAAGTTTTCAAGAGGAGTCTCTTAAACTTGATTTCTTTCCCAGTAGGTTCATCAGATGGGAATGGAGGGAGCTTTTCATTTAGATCTGAACACAGCTGTGCATACATGGGGCAAAATGTTGGTTCCGGCAAAATGTTGCAAGTGCATGACACTTTTTTTTTTCCCTATTTTTTCTTTTTCGGGGTATGACGTATAAACTTAATAAAGGGAAAGGTCATTCTAATAACATAGTTGGACAATTCAGGGAAAATCTTATTCACTTGTGTTTTGCAGAGTTGGATGTAGGCACCCTCTTGGTGGATTTCATGGAGACGCCCAAAATGGATTGCAGCTCCTTTGTGTTAAGAGTTCTGAAAGGGCTTTGTGTTCACATATTGGGCTCCAAACCCATGGCTCATTCCAAAAGGTACTGATTTGGAAATTCACTTCATTCTTGGGTTGCTTTACATCTATATATAGAAGTTAATATAACAATGCAAAAAATAATTCAACTTTGGTCAGTTTATGCTGAAATTAATAGTTGATTAAAGTAGCATGTTAAAGAGATATTTGTTTTATTTTATTTTCCAAGGAAACTACGGGCCACCCCTTGTTTAAAGGAGACACCCATGTGACACTGATTATTTCACAATGAAGTAGTTTGAACCTACCTAAACAAATTAGTATCACATTAGAATAGAGTAAATTGACAGCAAATCATGCTTTTTTAATGTTTAAATAATATTGTGCAATGAATTTATTTTTTGTCTTCACTCAGCTTTCTTTTCTTTTAAATACAGTAGCTTCTCTGTTTAATATATGGCTAAAAAAATTGTTTTGTAAAAGCTGTTTGCAAGGACAGCAGTTTCTTTTACTCAAATAACTTATTAATGTGGTGTGGAATCTTTTTCTCTCTCTGGCTGTGGTGGTGGGGTGCTTGGTGCTGGTTCTCGTGCTGGAATAAATTGGTGGGCCAATTTACACAAATGATTGGTTGCATATTTGCATTGCGGCATGTTAGAGTCTCAGTGCAAGTTTGGGCTATCGGATACATACAGATACAGTCGATTTCTAAATGTTGAAACTATGCTTTGTTAAGTGGAGTTAAATTATGCTTTTGTGAAGTTGTAGAAATTAACTTGACATAGTTATTTTGATCTGGTCTCTGGCTAAATATTTTAAAATTACGAGTTTTCGAAAATCTTATGATGAGGTTGTAGCCTAAACATATGTTTGCATTTTTCTGTCTTAAAGTCATTACCAAACTGTAGCTACTCTATATATGTCAAATTTGATTCCCATAAACTAGGAATTGCTTGCTTTTCTGTCATGTTCATAAGAAATTTGAATCTTGCTGGCTCTTGCTTCTTGTTTGTTGTGGTTATCAGGGGAAGATCCCAGACATTGAGAAGTGCTTGGATGTAACACTCGTTACTTAGCAACTGATGTTGTCCAAAAACTACGCATCTGTTTGTGCTATCTTTCCTTAGCAACTGTTTGTGATCTGTGCTACTGATCTATATTAATTATGTATGCAGGTTTCAGCTTTGCTTCAGTAATTGCTTTGAGGATTGGACTGCAGTTGGCTTCATCACTAGTTTTTTAATTTTATTTTATTTTATAGCCTTTACTTTTTTATGTTTTTGGTGTTTTTGTTAGTTGGTTTGTTGCCAAATTAACAATTGGATATTAATTCTGTTTAATCCTCTATTATTTATGGAATTATATTTTTGAGATTGGATTATACCTGATTTGTATGGAATTTTTTTTTGGAAATATTAATTTGATGTTAAATATGATTTTTTTTTTTTATGGTTAAACGTGAAATGTGTGCATGTTGTGAAATGGTTGCTAATTTTATCAGTATATGGATAATTTTATTTATAAAATGGGAAAAAAAACTTTTGGCTAGTAGCTAAAAATAAAAATAAAAAATAAAATGGAGAAAAACTTTTGACTACTAAATATTTAATAGCTAAAATAAAAGCAGACTTTAGGTGACCAAGAATTTAGTAGCTAAAAAAAATAAAAAAACAAAAGGATGAAAAAACTCTTTGGCAACTAAAACTTTGGTCGCCATGGCGACCAAAGTTTTAGTAGCGGAAAATAAGATTTTTGGCGACTAAAATTTTATTTTTGGCAACTAAAAACATTAGTCGCCATTTATAGGACTTTTGGCGACTAAAAAACATTAGTCGCCATTTATAGGACTTTTGGCGACTAAAAAATATTTAGTCGCCAATACTTGCCCGACAAGCTTTCCGCGACCAATTCGGTGACCAAAATATTTAGTTGGCAAATTTTTGGCGACTAAAAATAGTACTTTTGGCTATTAAAAATTTAGTCGTCAAAAGTGAAATTTCTTGTAATGTATTGACATTTCTTTGCTGGAGATAATCGAAGAACAATAATATTATTATTTATAACAATTATGAATGGTAGTAATCATTAATTGCCACCATAAACTTTTAATTTAACATGTCTACAATTGGTATTTTGTGTGTATCTTCTCATAAATATATTTGCTTCTTTTTCTATATTTTCTGATATCATTATTTTTTTGATATCATGAATTACCACCATAGACTTTTTTGAATTTGGGCAATAAATCGTTAGATGATTAAAATAGTAGTGTATTTTTTTTAATAGTTGTTTATGTATATATAAATTTTATAATTGAATGATTTTTTATTTTTTCTATTAAAAAAAAAGTGGGTTAAATTTTGTTCAAATGAATCGAAATGGATGTGGAGAAACAATAGGGAAATTTGCTTTTTAAAAATTATAACACATGCTAGTGCAAAATTTTACAATAATTATAATAGGGGTATTATGATCAATATATGGATGTCTCATGTCCTGTCATATCCTATCCATTCCAATTCCCTTAAACAAATATCGAATTGAATAATATTTTGTTAATCCCTCCTTATAATCCTAATTCAATCCAAACATAGAATAGGATACATAATCCCAAAAAGAATTCAATAATCCTAAGACTTTAGCCATTAGAATACTAATCCAAACCTCATCCAGTCCGTCCAAACAAACATGGCCTAAAGTCGCAAGCTTGTTTCACATATATTCCAAATTTGGTGTTCATGTTACTCTGCAAAACAAATCCTGTCCCTTGGTTTTTGTTCTTTTTCTTTTGTTTTATGTAAATCTAGCAACATGTTTTTCACATACATACCAAAAGATATATTATTGTTTTGAAAACAGATATTTTGGTTCCAATTTTATCAACTTCTTCCATCTACATTACTTATGATCAGATTAAAGATGTTAATTTTAACATGTGTGTTGAAATTCCATGATCAGTATAGCAGCTAGTTGTCCAAATCTGGAGCATGATTTTAAATTTGGACCGATATGTAGCCAACGAGTTTTTGTTCTAAAATAAAAACTCGGCCGATTGACCCAATACATATCTGCCAGTACCCAACAATATGTATTGGTTCATAGCTGATTTACTGTTGACACGGCGGATTGACAGCTAATACAACCAATTCCGCTGCAACGAAGTTCTTGTTTGAGGCTGACAATTTCAAAAAATTCATAAGCACGACACCCAATTCCGGATTTATATCCTAATACTATTATTCTGAGATAGACATTGGCACCTCTCCCAATACTATTATTCTAAACCATGATCCAAATTTGAATGACCAATTCAAATTCATATGAAAATTTTGTCACATAATTTTTTAGGAAATGTTTGCGACTGGTGAATATAGGTACCCTACTCTATATCTCAGTAACATTAATGTTAGGTACCAAAAAACTCAGATACAACAAAAATAAAAAATTCAGACACCATTATGTGATCAAAAATACTCTCGAGGAAAAATTTGTGAAATTGAGTGAAATAAAAAATAAAATATTTGTGGAGTGATAAAAAAACTCTCAAGGAAAAATTTGTTAGGGTGTGTTTTTTCATTTTCATTTTTATTTTATCAAAAAAATCAAAATTTTATTAATAAACATTATAAGTGAACATATCACTGATCAACTAAATCTCCAGAAAAACACAAAGACTACACCTTTCTCCTAATCTCCTATCAAGACAAACTCTCAGTTGGCAAGATACCAACTGCAGTGGAGCATCAAAGTATCAATCAAAACAAAACCAAACAAAACAATACACCACAATGCAACAATAAGTAGAAACAGAGCAGAAACAGAGTACCATTATTATAGAACAATGCCAGATTAACAGTCAGCAAATAAATAAACACACCAAGACTGTAACTTCAAATGAGAAGCTATAGCAGAAATGCCACTCTGAGCAGAGTAAAACAGAGCACCCTGGCAATGCCACAATCACAGTCGTACATTCCTTTCTGAAAGCATTGTCATCCCATCATGTCTTGAACTTCAAACATCAAACACCTTCAATATAAAATAAAAATGTCATTGAAACAACAGATGTGTGTGTGTGTGGTGTGAGAGAGAGAGAGAGAGAGAGAGAGAGATCAAAAGCAAAGCAGCTTGAATAGATTCTAACATATTTTACTGTATTGTTGGTTTTGATGGTACATGAACAAATCTTCTTATAATATTTAAGTTTGAAACTGTATTGTTGTATCCGGTCTTATGATTAGTTTTTGTGTAAGATGAAGAATTGTATGTTGAAGGAGGAACTGGCATACAAGTAGGAGACATACCTAAAGTAAGAAGACATTTCCGAGGAGAATTCGAACATTTCATTTATCTAGCATGATTTGGGAAACATATGCTTGATAAGTGAAGAAGTTTATATATACATATATATAGAATGAAATATCTGCTACAAACAAGAAAGAAATCAAGAGAACTTACATTTTATCCTCCATTGCTTTGACGTGTATTATTTTTCAGGTACTTGCAAATGGATTTTTGGCACTATAAGGGAAGATGGTGAAATATGTTTGAACAGCGGTCAAAAAAAGAGCAAACCCTGCAGCAATGACAGCAATGGCAGTCCAGGGGCTCCTAAAATGGTCGCGCATCACTTCAGAAATCCAGGATGCTATCTGGGTCTTCCTTTTGTGGCTGTGGTATTCCTCAATTCTAGACTTGACCCAAATATAAGTTGCATCTCTACAATCTGGCACCAACCCAGAAGCCATTCCATGGATTACTTTCACAACGTCTTCATCGGTCCTAAGAAAACTGCAGATGATACCTGGGTATTTCAGCTCCTTAACATCGTTAGCAGAGTCAATGATTGAATCTAGAAAACATATATAATTGGTCACACATAAGGGACGAGCACGGGTATCAGGGCAGTGTTCATAGGCAACCATGTTCATAAGGAAAGAAATGGTTGTGTCATCAATATTTAGTTTAGGAAGCGTCAGTATCCCACCATTCCATGTAGACGTGAATCCTATGTATGATAAGTCATCACCACGAGAGGAAGGCCTGAATTGGATCCCCACCATCTTAAGGTCCATGGCTGAACGACATGCGAACCGACCACTATTGCTGCCCCTGCCTGGTTGATTTCTATTCCTGGAATACGTGCGGTTGCAATAATTCATGATCTGCCACATTTGTTCTAGAAGATGAACACTTTCAACCAATAGTTCGCGGAAAAAACGTTCTTGTTTAATTGGCATTCTACAACCTCTATATATTTGATAGTAACGTCTTGGTGTTTGAGGTAGATGTGTGTCCATTATGGTGTTAAGGAACTTGTAAATGTTTGGCATGAAATCTCTGGTCATCATTAGTGCGTGGAGGACTATGAAAGGAAGTTGATTCTCAAGTAAGAACAAGTCCCGTTGTACCAAAGCTATTTCGTTACTCGTCATCATCTTCAATTGATCTTCTTGATTCTCCACAATGCACGAAATAAATTGGAGGATGAAGCAACCATCGAGGAACATCATCTCAGTGAAGGTTCTGTCACCTATGCGTAAGCGCTTCATTATGCCCTCAGCATAGCAGCTTCTTGCCTCACCTGCCACCTCTGCAACCTTTTTATATAAGTCATCTATGGAGTGTGGTCCACAGCTTTTGACATATTCCCTTGTGAATTGAATTTTGAATTTCTTGAATGATTTGAGGTGTCTATTATTGTGGTGGTAGGGACCGATGGAAACCAGCTGCGGCTAGTAGTATTTCTGGGTCTCCTTTTCCTGTGAAAGCATCTCCTTTTTCTGCGAAAGCATCTGGGGGACCCCCTGTATCTTATGCTCTGGCTCTGTGTTGCTTGAGGACTCACCATGGGCCTCGCAAGACTCGCCTCCTTCGTTCATTATGTCATTTCGGAAAGCATCGCGGATGTAGAGCTGTGACTGTGACGGGGGCGGTGGCGGGGCGGAGGCAGGGGCGGAGGGCTTTGGACTACTACACTCAGCGGCACATTGTTCTCGTCGGCAATGGCCACAGGTTGGTCGTGGCTGCTGCTCCCTTCTCCTTGGACTATACTCCTCAGAGATGGCTCTTTTTCAGTCAGAGTTACCTTCTTCTCACAATCTTCCATCGTTAGCACTAATGTTTGGATTGAGAGGAGGGGAAGTGAAGGAAATAATTAGTTGTGAGGGGATGGAAACCAAGGACAAGGAAGGGGTCTTCTTGTTTGATAACTTAAATAGTTAAATTAAGAAAAAAATATAAGGGCAAATTATAAAAAAAAAATCTCAAAGTTTCGCGTGTTTTTCAATTTGGGAAGTGGATTGACTTTTTTGGTTTTTTTTAATTTTTTTGTAAGAGAAAAAATATAATAATTATGGGTTAGATGTGAAATTTTGTCTTATTAGGTTAAAAATTCTATTTTATTTTTTGTAACTATTTTAGTCTCAAACCCACCCAAACCTTCTTCTCAAACGAAGCCTTAAGGAGTTTAGTGATTTTAAATGGGATAAATTGAGCTGGTATACTGTTTTGATGACAGATACATGTTCATATATTTCATGGATTTACTTATGGTAAGGCAGTTAATGTTTTGAAAATGATATGGACATGGACTGCTATCATTTTCAGTCTTTCAACAACCAAAGGTTTGTCCTTTCCCCCACTTTACATTGTAAAATTAAGGAGTTTAGTGATTCTAAATTGGATAAATTGAGTTAGATAGATTGAGCTGGTATAATTTTTTTGTGGAAATTTGCGGTGTGTAATTTTTATGAATTTTATACACAGAAGGGGAGGAGATTGGTGTCACCGGAGATATTGTTTTGGCAAGTAATAAAAAATTATTTTTTTATTCTTAATTTATTTTAAGTCATATTATTTTTTAATTTTTTATATATATATTTTTTAAAAAATTTAAAAATTAACTTTTTTATTAACTTTTCAAAACAAGCCAATAACAAGTGGGGCCATATTTTGTGTGGAAGGAATTCTTCGGGCAGGGGGAAAGAAGTGTCATGCCCCTCCTCAGTTTTGAATTTTTTATTTTTTATTTATTTATTTATTTATTTATTTTTTTTGTGTATTGTTGTCATATACAAAAATAAATAAATAAATAAAAATAAAAATAAAATAAAGTTCTTAACATGTTTTTTTGTTAAGAATTTATGACATGTTTGATTGGGTGGATTAGAGCATGAGATTGGAATTATTAATCCGTTGGCCCAATTATTCTATGTTTGTTTTAACATTTTGGTTTAGGATTATTAATCCAATGGATAATTAATCCAACAAATTTGTAGGATTATTAGTAATGGGGTAGGGGTGGGATTATTAATCTAATGGATATTAATACAATTGGATAGTGAATACTACTTTAATTTAATAGGATTATTAATACTTCACTATTAGTCTTGTGAATCAAACATGACCTTATTGCATTGTTCACAAAAAGTAGTTATTTGATACTTTGAGAGCATTATGCGATATTATTTATGTAGTAGTTTAAACCAATAGTATAACGAAAAATTTTATAAATTGAATATAATGAACTTATTATTTTCAAATAATTGACAAATTATTTAACCTCTGTTTGGCAAGACAAATTGGGACTATTTTAACCACTAACAAACAAAAAGGACTAAATCGATCAAATAGAGACAAAAGCCAAGCACGTGCTTGGCAACAACCCATGCCACTGATCATTTGCCAAACTACTCCCGCTCACTCCTATGACTGTGCCTACCCTTTGAGAACTTTTTATCATTCACGTGGTGTACCATGTTTGAATTTGATTTTAAATTGGGCATAGTGGACTGTGCCGACCTTTTGTTTTTTATAGCTGTCGTTTGATTAGTTTTTTTTTTAATTGTTTTTTATTTTTTTGGGTTGAAATTTTTTTAATTTAAAATTAAAAAAAAATATTTTGAAAAATAGATTAAAAATTAATTTTTTTGACTGCACAAAGATATGAAGTGATATAATTTTAAAAAGTTAAAAAACTAATAAGTTGGCTTTTAATACTCTCTCCGTCCTAAAATAATATTTCCTTTTGGGGAATTTAATTTTTTTTGGTAGTACAATTATTGCATTTGAAAAAAGTTAATTTTCCAAAATTATCTTTTTGATAGTACATTTTTTGAGAATATCAATGTCATAATTATACTTTTTATATTGTTTATTAATTTAAAAGAATGGCAAAATAGGAAATTTATATTATTTTTGTACTTAATTTTTGAAGATGGACTAATATTTTGGGACAATAAAAAATGGAATAAGAGACTAATATTTTGGAACGGAGGGAGTATTGTTTTTAAAATAGGTTAAAAGTTTGTTTGATTTAACTTTTTTAATTTTGTAAAAAAAAGCTAAATAATTATAATTTAAATATGAAAAAAATACATGAAAAAATTGAAAAATGACAAAAACGTAAATTTGGGAAAAAAAAAACACATGAAAACCTATTTTTTTAAAATAAAAACAAATTAATGTATACAAATAAAAAAAAATGACAAAAACGTAAATTAAAAAATAAGAATCACAAAAATACGTCTCATCTAAAAAAATAAAAAATGAAAAATGAAAACAGAAATTAGCATTTGCCACGTAATTTAAAAATAAATAAAACACATGAAAACTTATTTTTGAAAAATAAAAACAAATTAATGTATACCAATAAAAATAAAAAAGACAAAAATGTAATTTTAAAAAAATGAACAAATTAATGTATACAAAAAAAAATGACAAAAATATAAATTAAAAAAAAAAAAAGAACCATACAAATACACCTAATCCTAATCCCAAAAAAAAAAAATCCGGTACAATGACGTTGACGTGGAGGATGTAAGGCAAGGAGTTGACATGTAAAAATCACTTCAAGGGCAATTCGGTCATTTAATATGAAGACACTTCATCAAAAAGTCAAAAAAGCCAAAAAGCTCTTCCCAAACTAACCTTTTTAGCCCCAGGCTAAAATAGTCAAAAAAAAGTCAAAAAGTCAACCCACTTCCCAAACGACAGTGTGATTTGTAATTTCTCATATTTTCACCATCATGTAGGCAATGCTATATGATATTCTAAGACTGTTTAACAATTTTCATTCAAAATACATCATTTATAAGCAATGTTATCTCCTTAATATTTTTCTGTCAAATAAAAATTAAATAAATTTTATAATAATTTGTATTATAAATTATATGTTTTTATTTTCCAAAATGAGGAATTTTCATTCATAATTTTTTGGGTTATAATTATAAGCTTACATTACCATCCCACGTCGAACTATTCTACACCATTATAAAATTTTAATTTATCCCTATTAATAATGAATATATAATTTTTTATATTTAAATTTTGCTCATAAAATTATTTTTATCTTAATATTAATCATAATTTTTTTAAATAAAAAATTATAATTAATAATACTTTCTCTAATTTAATTTATTAACTCTACCACTAAATTTTTCCATGTCAGTTAAAATTAATGTGGACTAGCTGTCACATACTCCCTCTTATTAAATCACTGAAACAATGACTTAAATATAGAACTGACAGCCAGCCAAGCAAGCATGGCCCACCATTAAATGGGGTTGTTCCCTCCTACGCATGGTGGCAAATGAGTAAGGCTATTAGGGTGTATTTGATGAATCAAGATCCTCCCTTTGTATTTTCTCCTTATATTTTTTACTTGTAAGTTTATTGGATCTATTTTTAGGCTCAATTTTGGTAATTCAAATTGTTCATATTTTAAGATTTGTTTAATATATTATATTTGTAAAAAATCAAGTTGATCGGATATCAAAAAGTATGTGTTTCTGAAAACTGTTTATTAAATTCTTTAAAAAAATGGTTTTCAGTTCGAGTTTTGCGAACACATGTTTTCTGATATCCAATCAATTTGATTTTTTACAAGTATGATATACTGAACAAATTTTAAAATATGAACGGTTCGGATTATCAAAATTAGGCCTAAAAGTGGGCCCAATGGGCTTGCAAGTAAGAAATATAAGGAGGAAATGCAAGGAGGGAATCTTGATTCATATTTGATTGGGGATAAAGGGAGATTATTTATTCTGCAGATTGTAATTTGGAGGAAGGATTCAATGTGACATTTGTTTTTTTTTAATCCGCAATATATAGAGCCCAGCCGGATTCCTTATTCCCATATGGGGGATTATACTATCCTAGGAGAGGTGTGAGACAATTTTGGAGGGATTATTTACTGTTGGGATTATATGATAAAATGACCATTTTGACCATCTACTATTTAATTATTTATTATATTTAGTAAAATTTAATAAAATTTAAATGTCTCAATTTAAAAATAAAATAATTTTATTTAACTTTTTATTAATGTTTTATTTATGGGCATTGATTCAGACCCCCTTAAAACTCACACCCCCACCACCCCCACACACACGTGGGGGTTGGGGATTGGGAGAGAAGAAAAAAAAAAAGTTGACCAATCAAAAGCAAAGGGGTCAAGGGGTGACCCCCAAAGGGGGTCCCAATCTTTATTCTTTCTTTCTTTATTTTTTAAATAATTTTTTATGGATATTTTATTAATGTTTTATTTTAAAATTTTGTTTTATTTTATTTAATTTCATTATTTAAATGTTAATAGATGTTTTATTTAATTTCATTGTTTAATTATTATTATTTTTAAAAACAAATTTATTTAAAATTTCAATTAAAAAAATAACATATATTTTTAGGGGAATTTTTTTTCAGCTCCCTAATAATACTAATTTAGAGCATAAAGGACACCCAAAAAAATAGTGATGCATCAGGTCCCTAGACAACTTGGCGCACATTTTTAATTATTTTTGTGGACCAAAACACCCTTGCCGAAATCAACACAGAAACGAAACTATTACGACGTCTCAGTTCCATTCCAACCATCCAGCATCTTCACGAACAGCAGAACAACAGAATTAGGGTTTCAACATCATCTTCACCATCGACATTAGAGCTTCGTTCTATTCTGCAAAAATCATTCCCATTCCTTCCTCACAAATTTCTCTAACCTTCGTTAGAGCTTCGTTTTCACTGCTCATCGTCATCTCAGTCCATCTTCGTCACATCGCATCTTCATCTCAGGCCATATCAGCTCATAATTCAAGTTTCATCCTAACTCTGGTAAATTTTTCTATAATACAACTAGATTTTCTCTGGAAACAAAGTTAATAGCATTTTATATTAACCTTCCATAAATTAGGGTTTCAATTTTGTAATAAAAAGCTACCTGAATTTGGAAACAGTTATTTCTGTGTGTTTTGAACTTATTCTTGAACATGTTTGTGTGATTTTATCTGTAAATTTCTCTGGCATTAGAATTTCTCTGATTGTTGCTTGATGTATGTTTCTTCTTTCAATTTTCCCTAGCATCTTTATTTTAAAAAAAGTAATTTTTTATGTTTTTATCTTATTCTTGAACATGTTTCTGTAATTTTGTCTATAAATTTCCCTACTCTATAAATTTTTCTGTAATATGTATTTTTAATTAGAATGTCTATCTTTCTCTGGAATGTTTATTACTCTCTTGCCTCTGTCTAAGTTTCTCTGGCATTTATAATTTTCTCTGACCACAACACACCACTTTCCTCCCTTGTGTGTCTCTATCATGGTTAATTTTCTCTGGTTCTGTATGTAAATTTCTCTGGCATTTTAATATTATGAATTGAAATTTTCTCTGGAATGGAAATTTCCTCAAGAATGTGTATTTTTCTCTGGTATGTTTATTTTGTTCAATTCTTGGTTTCAATTTGGTGTAATTTTCAGTGGCATGTTTACATGACTTTGTTTATTTTATATTGCTAATTGTGGCATGGAAATTTTCTTTGGCTTGCCATGTTTACTTTTCTCTACCATTCATTTTCTCTGGTATGTTAACTTCTTTATGTAATTTTAACAAAAATTGAAAATTTCTCTCCCATGTTTATGATGTGTTGTTGATTTTCTCTGACATTTCATTTTTAATGTCCAATTTTCTCTGGCATGTCCAATTTTCTGTAATTTTCCCTTATCTGTAATTTTCTCTCACATTTCCAATTTTCTCTTACCTGCAATTTTCTCCCTTATCTGTAATTTTCTCTGACATGTCCAATTTTCTCTAACATGTTCAATTTTCTCTGGGTTTTAATGTTGACATCTTTATGTTTTAATCATTGTCTAGAAATGGCAAAACGTAAAATCAGCAAAACACCGGAAACACCAAGCAAAAAACAAAAACTCTCTCAGTCTTCTTATGGGCTAAGATCAAAAACCAGCAGCAAAACACTGGAAACACCAACCAAGACAGAACAACTCTCTCAGTCTTCTTATGATCTAAGATCAAAAACTAGCAGCAAAACACCACAAACTCCTCTCCAAATCACACAAGGTGATGAAGCAACTAGCATACAGATGAGTACCCCAACTTCAAAGGACTCAAGCTCAAGGGGGAAAAAACCTGTTAAACTCCACAGAAAGAGAGCTCATTACACCATTCAATTCCGATTCAACCTCTCATCTGTTGTCTCCTTTTTTCAAACACTTAAATTCAATTCAAAACAACTTCTAGAGCTTCAAAAGACCCCTTTCTGGTATTTGATCCAAGCTCTAACCAATGGAAGGATGGACCCAAAGAAAACTAGGAAATCCGATGATGATGTAGTTGCCATAATCAAATGTTACAATGAAAAAATAAAATCATTCACAGTTGGTAAGAAGAACCTGACCTTCACAACAAATGACATGACCTTGATTTTTGGTTTGGAAGGAGGTAAAGGAGCCATGTCATTAAGATACTCTAAAAAGCCAAAATCTACATTCCTAAGGAGAAGATTCCAAAAGGACACAAGGCTCACTGGTCCTGTTCTTAAAAACGACTTGGTCAAAGCAATGAAAGGCAAGCAATCAACAGACTTCAAAGATGTAGCAATCATTGCTACATTGTACTTGTGTCTCACCCTATTTTTTGCAACAAGTGGGAATTCAATAGGGTGGGTTTTTATACAGTATGTGGAACCTCTTGAATCAATGAAACAGTATGATTGGCCACAAGCAATCATATCAACATTGATTGATTCTATCATGGCATTGCACAAAACTCCAGAAAAAGTTACGGGGTGTGTCATTGCGTTGCTGGTAAGTATAATATCCATTCAAATTTGCAGTTATCATACTTACAAATTTGTGCATTTAGAAAATTTTATTTACTTTAATTTTCATCACAGTATTGGCTATGTGAACATGCAACTATCATTGACTCGGAACACAGTAACACAACTGACTTCCCAAGATGTGCGAAGTGGAACCTGCAAACCTTGACAAAACAGCTGCAGAAGACACCAGTCCACTCTCTTGCACCTTGACAGGTTAGAATCCCATTGCGCCTGAAATCTCAGTGAAATTCCAAAATTTCTCTGACCACTACTTTGTTTCCCTCCTTGTGCATTGATTGATTAAGATCAATTTTCTCTGAACTATCAATTTATGTTTTCTTCTTTGGTACCAACTGGTTTATTTCTGCATTGTCATCAATTTTCTCTACAATCCAAATTTCTCTGACCATAATTGTAACACATTAACTTATATGCCCTGATTGCTTTTCTCTAATATATGAATTATGTTGATTGTTTCATAATTTTCTCTGGCCCATAAAATTGTTTCTTCTTGTGTGTAATTTTCTCTAGCCCATAACTTATTTGCCTTGCATCTTTGATAAATACTGTTTATTTCTGCCCTTCTAATGAATTTTCTCTGGAATCCAAATTTCTCTAACACAATTATAGTTAAACATTAACTTACATGCCTTGATTGATTTTCTCTGATATCTAAATTATGTTGCTCGTTTCATAATTTTCTCTGCCTCATAAAATTAACTCCTTGTCTGTAATTTTCTCTGGCCCATACAATTTTCTCTGAAGTTTGCCTCCTATTACAGATAGATAACAAGCAGCTAGTCAAAAACCCATCAGAGGAGTTCTGTCTTGGTAAAAAGACAAAGAAAGAATAAAAAAAAAACAATTGTCAAATTCAAGGAGGCATTACAAGATTCATCTGAAGGTCAAGCAATTGTCAAATTCAATGAAGAAGCAGAAGGCAACATAGAAGAATACGAAGCCAGCAATGGACAAGAAGCCCAAGCAAACAGTGGAGAAGAAGAAGCTAGAGAAGAAAGTGAAAGCAGTAGAGAAGAAGAAGCCAGAGAAGAAAGTGAGGACATAGAGGCAGAAGACAAAGAACAGAATAAACAGAAAGAAGAAGACAGTGAAGAAGAAGATGAACAAGAAGATGAACAAGAAGATGAACAGCAAGAAGAAAACAAGGAAAGTGATGAAGAAGAACGTAATGAGCCGGTCGACCAACAACGTGATAGCATTTCTGGCTCAACAATGCATCAGCCTCAACAATTTGAGAAATCAAAGGATGCCCAAATTGTTGATCTACGTCAAAGACTGAAGGCACTTTCTCAAGCTAAACAAGAAGAAGACAAAAATTGGATGGAATTACTTGCTGAAAAGGATATTTCAATAAGAACCCTGACATCACTTAACTCAGAACTTCAAGAAAAAGAAAGCACAATCCAAATGAAACTAAGGATGTTGGAGGTTGAAAAAGAACGACAACATGAAAACAATTTAACAGTTGAGGAATTCAAATTCGGAGCTTGAAACAGAAAATGCTAAATTGCATGAACAAGTTCAAGCAGAACTGTCAGTCCAACTAGCAACACAACCATACAGAACACCAACACAACTTCAACCACAAGGTCAGTGAAAATCTTGAGCCACAACAAAAGTTATGTCCTTGTGTCAGCATAACTCAGAGAAATTTCTATTATTATAATTTTCTGTCATTGGCCAATTTTCTCTGAGAAGTTATATTTTCTCTGAACACATTAGTTCTGCCGCTTATTTCTATTGATTTCTACTGCTCATTTCATTCTTCTCTTCTCTTCTTCTTATCCCATTTTTGGGGCTTGTTGATTTTCACAGTGTCTAGTTTGGAATCCAAGTTGAACAACAACCAACAAACCCAACAAGAAGAAAGGCAAAAAGAACACACGAAACAAAACGAAACGAAAAAGTCTATGGTAACTGGAAAATATTGAATCATATAAATTTACATATTGAAATATCATCTGTTACTTCGGAGAAATTTCACTTTTACTAATATTTTCCCGTCTACAGTCCAAAAAGATCCAACGTCAGATGATCAAAAATTTAAAGGCAAAAGAAAGGAAGGAAAAGCAGCACGATCCAGAATTTCAATATCTCAAAGTTGCGAAAGTGACTAGAGCTTCAAAAACAAGCTGCAAAACAAGCTGAGCAAAGCACGAAGGACAAAGAAGTGCTTGATGCTTGATGCCTACATCTTGCCTCAACCTATAAACATCAGAAAATCTTGGGTCTTTCCACAAACTCTTCGATTTCAAGATTGATAAAAGATCACGTAAAAGATATGTTGCACGCACATATCAAATGTGTCTGGACTTGAGTAAGTACAACAAACAAAATAGAAGATAACAAACAACAAATTACAAACTTATATTGCATTAACAACAATTAAATCCCTTCTTTCTCATTTTGTAGGGCTTTAATTTGGACAAGTGAGTTGAACCTCATTACCTTCGAAGACATTGGAAACCTAATAAAGCAAAAAGAAATTGCCAACAATGTAAGTCTTTCCCTTTCATCAAAATTTCTCTGCAATGTTCCATCAGCCTTTATAAACAATATTACAATTTACAAATCATATTTTTCAGGTCATTGATGGCTATGGAGAGATACTTTTTGGCTGACCAAATGAGAGAAAGACAACAACCAACCTCATTTTTTTTCACATCCATGAGCTTAGTATGTTACTACTATTTTATTTGATTTTCTCTGGAATTTACTTAACTACTTCCTCTTCTTAAGATACTTCTTAGATTTTCTCTGAACACAAAACCATTTTTGGATTTTTCTCTGAACACAGAATTTCATCAAGATGACAGAAAATCAATCTTTTCGAGTGTTCTTTATTTGACAAGCATATTGAAACAGCATGGAGGAACTACAGGTCCCTCATTTCCCATAAATACTGGAGGTAATGAGAAGTCCACAGTTGGAAATCACTGGACTTGCTTGTCCCGACAAACAAGACAGTTTATGGAGGTTCTACAACTCACTGAGGCCAAGGAGGGATGATGCAAAAGACAAATATGTCAAAGATGCAAAACAATTGGTAACGAGTGCAAATTTCTCTGACCATCATAATCTTTATGTGATGATAATTTTCATACAATCCCATTGATTTGTCTGTAAATTTCTCTGCTATTTAAAAATTATTTTTTTGCAGCAAGAAATATGTGGAGAATTTTTTGAAAGCTTGCCTTGAAAGAGACGCTCAATCACAACCCTCTTTCAAATTGATAAACTCACAAAACACAAGTTACGACTTTGAGTATGTCAACACAATGCTCCACAACAAGAAAGTGATTCGTAAGTTTCATACATCTATAAATAGATACTCTGATTTGCATGTTTCTTAAAACTAACATACCTATAATTTGTATGCAGTCTGGATTGTGACCTCTTTGTCTGCTATATAATGAAACAATATACCAAGCATGAACCTATCAGCTCCAAATTGTCCACACAAGAGATCAGGGTTGATGAGGGCAGAACTCATAGAGAGATTTGTGACCGAAGTTGGCCGATCATGGACTGAACCAATTGAAATACTCCAGAAGAACCGAAAATGTAATAGTGAAACTAGTGAAAGGAAGACAATGTACATAGCCAGACAGAGAAAATTGTCTCACATATATGTATATATCCATACAGTATTAACCACTCAGTTTTTTGTTGACACATTGAAGGAATAATGATGCTTGACTTATCCATATACATCCTTTCTTGACTAATGTAAATTTCATTTTTTTTTTTTTATTTCGACTAATGTAAATTTCATACCTATCGATGGTTAAATATATATATATTTTTTATTGTGATTGTCAACACAATCACACAGAGAAAATTGGTGCAGAAATTTCTCTGGTATGATATTACCAGAAATTCACAAAGAAATTTAACTTGTATCGTCCCAAGGGGATGCCTATATGATCATGTAATCTGTAATGCTTTCTGTTGGTACAAACAATCATCAAACTCAACAAAACAAACACAAGCGCACAGTAATTTTTATCTGCTACTGGAAATTTCACTGGATGAATTTGAAATTTCAAAACACAATGCCCAGATAATTTTCTCTGATAGTGGAAATTTTTCCAGATGAAATTGATGGATTCGAATGGTGACACAAAATGGAATCTCTGAGTTGTGAATTTCTCTGGGTTGGTGAGGAAAATTTCTCTGGCTTTGAGAAAAAATTTCTGAGTTCAAGTCATTCTAGATAAATTCTTCCCTGGTCCAGAGAAATTCTAAACTCAGAGAAATTTCAAAAGAGCTTAATTTTGTTTCTTGGTTGTATTCACTGCAATAATTTTAATGAATTTGAAGCTTCAAAACACATTACACAGAATTTTTTCTGCCATAAAAAATTTCTCTGGATGAATTTGACAGGTATTACAAACCCACTACCTATAGTATATATCAACAAACACAATGTACACTTTACTGATATTGCAAAAAATTCTCTGAAAGAATTGATTGATATTATTATATACACTGTTTAAAAAATACATTTCACAAAACAAAACACACAAACTAATCATCAAATGTATTATTCAATCAATAAAATGTACTATCCTCAACTATTTAACAAAGGTTTCTTGTATGTCCTTCTATTATGGTGACCAATACTCTCACACCGACTACACTTAATCACCCTTTTAAACTCTCCAGTAGAAGCAATTCTGTTCTTCTTCGGCCTACCAGCTGGTCTCTTGCTCAATGGAGGTAAAATCATAGCATCTTCAATGCTACACACAGTTTTTCAACAGTATGGAACTGGGCCAATCGAAAACGAGTACGCTTGACGATACATATCAGCATGAAAAAAATGGTTCAATAAATGAATTCAAATTCTTCCACTCCTAAAAATTGCGCAACAGCATGTTGACATGGATACCCATTTATTTCCCATTTTCGACACGAACAAGTTCTCAATCCAAGATCAACAATAACCGGAAGAAAACAATGCACTTCAAAAACATTATCAGATGACAAACTCACATTCCATGTCCTCCATCCAAAAAATACTTCTCCAATACACTATCCAACGAGGACACAGAACTTTATTCCATTTACTAGAGAGCAGCCTCCTATCAGACCTCATATTCATAATTTGCAACCGTATCATGTCCACCAAATTTGTTATTGGCAAGTGTCGAGCTTCTCGTATCCATGAATTGAATGACTCAGCAACATTTGAATACATCTCACCATAACGTTTCCCCGCAAAATATGCATCACTCCAATTTTCATATGGCAAACTTCTCAAGAAAGCAATCACAATGTCTCCTCCCTCACTTTTTAATTCATTTAACTTGAAATGAAATGATGCCTTTGTTGGCGCATATGCACATTCTGAAAACTTGGACCACAATCGTCTCCCTAACCAAATTGTGTGTTTCCACATGACAACTTATCCCTTAGATTTCTCTTTAGATGTTCAAGAAAAATCCATGAAAGCAGTTAGGGAAAAACCTAGCAATTCCCTCCACAATACCACAATGTCGATCTGATATGAAACTTATCACCCTTTCTGATCCCAATACTCCACATAAATGTTCAAGAAACCAACACCATTGTTTTTATTCTCAGCATCAACAATAGCAAAGCTACAGGGAAAAACCTACAAAACAAATAGAAACAAGCATATCAGATATACACATGCAGAGAAAATTAGAACAATAACAACAACCAGAGAAATTTGACACTGCAAACATCCAGAGAAATTCACTTCGTGCCCAACTCCAGAGAAAATTCACACATTGGCAACATCCAGAGAAAATTGACTTAGTGACCAAACACAGAAAAAATTGACTTAGTGACCAAAACAAATCCAGTGAAAATCCACACAGTGGCCAAAACCACAGAAAATTCAAAGTGTCAGAGAAAAATCACATTCACTCAATTCCTACATGTATAGAAATTCTCATAGTTAGATAAAATTCTATATATTTACAATTACCTTCATTCCCATCTTTCCCCGTTGCAGCAAGCATAACTCCTTTGTATCGTCCTTTCAAAAATGTTCCATCAAGAAAAAGCAATGACCGGCAATATTTGAAACCAGCAATGCATGCATGAAAAGCACAAACACTCTTTTGAAACGCTTGTTATCTTCAAAATCTAACTCAAAACGACTACCTGGATTGTTCTTCAATGCGTCATCAAATACCACCGTAATTGATCAAATGGCAAACAAGAATCCCCATATGTACTACATTTTGCTTTTTCAACACCCAACCAACCACAGTTATAACTGATTGAGACCCCATACTTGTCTTTCATTTCTTTCACAACATCCACTGGACGAGTTAAAGGTTTTGCACTTACCTCTTCAAGTATCAGCCAGAAACTAAGGTGGAAGTCATCCTCGAATGTTTACTCGTATGAACCACCACACCACACGTATATTCATTGTTCAAAGTCCTTATGTAGAAGAACCCATTTGTTTTTTCAACAGAAGCATGTACACGCCACATGCATCCCATTGATTCCTTATATGCACATTCTGCCGTAACCCTCAGCCTGTCATTTTTAACATACGTAAACTGAAAACCAACCTCAATAGCATACTTGCATAAAAAAGTACGGAACTCAACCACACCACCCTCAAACTTTTGTCCAACACTCGTAATATTATTCCGCCAACGAGCCGACAATAACGCATTTTCTTGGTGAGAACAAAACTTAGAGAGTGAATTCCTTTCAATATCCACCAGCCTATCACACTCACCATCCCAACATCTACCCAATTTAGACCCACTTCATCCTCTTCATCAGAAGTACTACATCTAGTAACTGAAACATCAACTATATCAACACCGCGTGCACAAACAACCCTCAACATATTCAGAAAATCAATATTATTTCGAACCATACAATTCGGATCGCCCAAAATAGAATATTAAATACACATAGTCTCAGGTTTCAAATTCACCCATGTTTTACACAAATGCCAACAATTCCTCAAAATTCAATTCGCATGAAACATTAATGACAATAGTATCATTCCCATATTTGCACAGCAACAACACTGCACTGTCCATTGAAACTGAAACAAAAAATAAGAAAAATAATTTGTTTAACATAGAAACACTTCACAAGAACAACATAAAAGTCCAGAGAAATTTCTAAAAATTATAATTTTCTCTGAACTTAAAATAAAAGTCCATAGACATCTACAAACTGATATTCACCTTCAAGATGATAAAAACAAAATCACAGAAACTCAATGAATCACAGAGAAATTTACTGCTAACTATTAAGCACAATCATAGAAAAAATCACATAGAATATCTGTTATGAAATTATAGGCTTCTCCGTGATTTTCACCTCACTACAACCTAACAATTTTCTATGCATCATTCTGCAATATTACAAACTGAAAGTGAGTAACAAACTTACAATTTTCTCTGAACTACAAATACAAGTCCAGAGAAATTTATGAACTTACATTCACTTTCTCACATTCTATCTGCATTAGAAACTTCTAATAATATGTCCATATGCACTTATAATTTTCTCTGGACTACACAAACAAAAGTGCAGAAAATGAAATTTCTCTGGTTTGAAAAAACATAGAACAAAACTTATCATTGATCAGCATGTTGATAAAAAACAGAGCACGAAAAATGAACTCTAAACATCAAAATCACCTACACTGTCAACACTATTTGAAATTGATCAGAAAACAAAGAATGAAAAATTAATTCCAAATAAAAATCAACTCTATCAAGCTGGCCTCTCTCTAAACAAAAATTCAAAACAAAAATCAAAATCCATGTGGAATCTAAATCGAAAACAACCTGATTCAACTCCACTCAAAAACCTACGCGATCAACACACTGTCAACACTCGTTAAAATTGATTAAAAAACAAAGAATCAAAAATTAATTCCAAAAATAAAAATCAACTCTATCAAACTGGCCTCTCTCTAAACAAAAATTCAAAACAAAAATCAAAATGCATGTGGTATCTCAATCAAAACAACCTGATTCAACTCCACTGAAAATCTACGCGATCAACACACTGTAACACCACTAAAATCTCCGACGAAATCTCCAACGAAATCTACACGATCGTATCAATCTTTCTCGTCAACTCCACTGAAATCTCCAACGAAATCTCCACCATGAAATCTCCACTGAAATCTCCGACGAAAACTCCGACGAAATCTCTACTGCAAATTCGGTTTCCAAAATCTATCAGTTAAGTCAACAATATAATATTCAAACAAATTTATGTTATAAAGGAAGGGTAATTTAGGTACTTTATAACCTAAAATAAATTTCAGGGACCTTAGCCATCAAAACATATTATTTTGGACCTCTCCTCCTATCAAAAGTGAAGGAGGGACCTTAGGCCAATTTTTCCTATTATTATTTTAAATTTATGATCCCATCTATTATATAAATTATAAATATTTAAAATTTTTTAAAATTATACCACATGATCTATTAATATAATTATTAATACATATGCATGGCAAAAAATTAAGGTTTTAAAGATCAAAATTTAATGACATTATTTTTTAAGAACCAAATATTGTTATTGCAAAAAGTGCCGTTATATTTTTAACAACAAAATTAGATATTAGTGATGAATTATTATCCTTTTATGGCCAAATTTTGTCTCAAAAAATAAATCATTTTAAGACCAAATTATTTTATCTCTAAAAGTCTATTTATTAGTGATATTTTCAAAATTTTGTCGCTAAAAATCTTATTTTTTATTTTTCGGAACGATCTTTTAGTGCATATCTTCGTAACGATAGAAATTAATCTCTAAATGCCTTTTATAATAAAATTTTTATTTTTAAAAATCAAAATATTTAATCTCTAAAATATTGTAGTAATGTTACTATTCTAAAACAATGACCGAGAGATTACTACCGAATTCTCATTTGGCATGCAGAAATTATGCTCCGAATCAAAAAGATCACGTCGTTATATGCTTATTTAATAAAATTAAGTTATTTTTAATTTATTTTTAATTTCATGTAATTCTTAATTATTATTACTAAAGTGAAATTTTCCAAAAAAACAAAATAATACTTTTTCGCATGATACGTCTTCACGGTAGGACCCGCTATTTTAAATTCACGTGCTGAAGGAAGTTCAATTAAGGTGTCGTTTGCGAAATGGGTTAGTTTTTTGACTTTTTAATTTTTTTTATTATTTTAATTTGGGATTAAAAATTTTGATTTAAGAAAGATTTTTTGACTTTTTTAACTTTTTAACTTTTGGATGAGGTGTCCACATGTTAAATTGACCGAACTACCTTTGGTGTTTTACATTTGAACTCCTAGTTGTCCTTTCTCCACGTCAACGTCGTTGTACTTTTTTTTTAAAATTTTAGATTAGGCGTATTTTTATAGTTCTTTTTGTTTTTAATTTATATTTTTATCATTTTTATGTTTTTTGTATACATTAATTTGTTTTTATTTTTCAAAAATAATTTTTCATGTGTTTCATTTATTTTAAATTACGTGACAAATGTTAATTTCTGTTTTTAATTTTTTTTGGATGACGTGTATTTTTGTGGTTCTTTTTTTTAATTTACGTTTTTGTCATTTTTATTTTTATTTGTATACATTAATTTGTTTTTATTTTTCAAAAATGAGTTTTCATGTGTTTTATTTATTTTTAAATTACGTGGCAAATGCTAATTTCTGTTTTTCATTTTAAATTTTTTTTTTGATGAGTGTTTTTTGTTGTTCTTTTTTTTTTATTTACGTTTTTGTCATTTTTATTTTTATTTGTATACATTAATTTTTTTATTTTTTAAAATGGTTTTTCATATGTTTTATTTATTTTTAAATTATGTGGCAAATGCTAATTTTTGTTTTTATTTTTTTTTTTGAATGAGTCGTATTTTTGTGATTTTTTTTTAATTTACATTTTTGTCATTTTGTGGTGATGAGAGAGAGAGAGAGAAAGAGATAAAGATGGGATTTGGGTTGAGTTTTGATTGGGTATTTCTTCTTTCTTCAAAAGCCTTTTTTTACAGGTGAAGAAAAATCTGTGACTCTGTGTGTGTGTGTGTGTGTGTGTGTGTGTGTGAGGAGAGAGAGAGAGAGAGAGAGATGTGACTGTACTGGTTTTCTAAATCAGAACAACAATGGGGGTAGTTTGGTAAATATCCCGTGGCATGGGTTGTTGCCAACCACGTGCTTGCCTTTTGTCTCCATTTGGCTAATTTAGCCTTTTTTGTCCGGTAATGGCTAAAATAGCCCAATTTGCCTCGCCAAACTGAGCCTAAATAGTCTACATTTAACTGCAAAAATTTATATTATATTCTTTATTTATTTTAGGGTAAGTTACATTGACACCCCTTGCGATTTATATTTATTACAGTTCCCCCCTCACCTTTTGGAAATTACATCACCCTCCCTAAGGTTTAAAGTTTCATTACAGATTGCTCCCTGAGGTTTAAAGTTTCATAACAGTTCCCCCCATTACCGTAATGATCATCATACATAAAATTAAATTAATAGAGGGGTTAGTGTAATTTTCCAAATGTGAGGGGGGGAACTGTAATAAACATAAACCTCAGGGGGTGTCAGTGTAATTTACCCTTTATTTTAATGAAAAATTAAATTGAGAAATTTTTTTATAAAATCTATTTGGAAGACTTATTTAAAGTGAAATTTTATGATTATTTGTTTAGAGTTTAAATTCTATTTAAATAAGAATGTATTTATAAGGTTTTATGAGTTGTAAATGAGTGACATTAGTGTACTATTATACTCCTAATATGTTTCCACATTGTTCCTTATTTTATCATTCATTATATCACGTTTGGATAGGCTTTTAGAAAAGACAAGTTTACAGGCAACGACTGTGCGAGTTTTTTTCGCCTTGATTGCGGGATTCTAGTGCATTTTCAAAATGTTACTTAAATGGATGTGGATCTGGTTGATGATATGATGAAATTTGAGGGTTGTGTGTTGATTCCATCGACATATTTTGACTCCAATTGGTTGAGGGAAAGAGGTTTTTTTTTTTTTTTTTTTTTTTTTTTTGAAGTGTGTTATTGTTTGTTGAAGTGTGGATTGTTCATTTTTAATAGGGTATTGACAATCTATTACACTTATTGATAGGCACATTTTGTCCAATATTCTGATTGAATGTGTGTATTTGACCTTGTGATGGTTGATACGTTTTGATATGTTCGATGTGTGGGGTGATCTATATGGGTTCAAGGGTTGGGTTGGGAGTATTTGGTTTTGGTTGTTGATTGGATGTCAAATGTGAACCATGTTATTGTTAGAAATGGTTTTGGGAAAATCTAGAAAAACAGATTTTTTCCTAAACTTTGGTCTAAATTCTAGGTGGGACCCATTCACCAAATTTCGCGGGTCAAAGTAGTAACGCGTTCTATGCTGCGTTGTGATTCACGTGGTATATTTGGTTGCTCAAAACCATTATCGGGTGAATGGGAAATAGAAGCCAAAGTGAGCTCCATAGAAATGGAGTTTTTTGTGAAAATTTCTTAAGGTTTGAATTATGGCTTGTCCCACATTGATTTGATGGGAAACTTTGAGTGGGTTTATAAAGCTTGGAGTTGGAACTTGCGATAGACCCCAAGGAGCACCCAAGTTTTGTAGAGAGAGAGGTTATAAGCAAAGTGGGCTAGACCCATTAGACCCAAAATAAACACATGCGAGCGCGGGTGCGTGGTGTGTGATTGGGTTGGACTTGTCCAGCCCAATACCTATCTTTTTAGGCCAAAAACATTTGAATTTTATTTTCTAAAATTAAATTATAATATTTTGGAATTTCAATTTCGAAATTTAATTTCAAAATGGGCTTCATTTTATTTTTCCCAACTGGACAGATTCAAATCTATTCCACCCGGGCAGATTTCAAATCTGTTTAAAATTCAAAATTCAAACAGTTTATCTGTTGAAACAGTACCTTACCTGTTTAATTTAAACCACATATGTTCAAACAGGTTTGTACATGTTTAATTCAAAATTAACAGCCACCACTCCATCTATATAAAGGCAGTCCTTCATTTGGATATTTCACTCCAAATTTTCGTACTTCTCCTCTGCGAATAATCTCTGCATTTTGCTGCATTAAATTTCTATGAGAAAGAGTGTATACACTTAGTGTGTTCGTTGTACGAATAAATTGTAGTGCTGCATTTATTCGTTGTTGATCATTTTATCCTGGGAGATAGACGTTCGAAAATCTAAAAACACCGTGGAGAGGACGAATCTGTCTTAAGGATACGGTGTCGAACACTGGACTTGATCAGAATATTTAATTTATTTTTTGTTTTATTTATTTATATCAAATTTTGATTTTATTTTTGTAACAAAATAAAATCTGTTATTTATTTATTTAATTTTACTTCTAGTTTGATTTTTGTAATCAAACATTCTCCCTCATTTCCTTTATTTCTTTTGTATTCTGTTTGTTGTTTAGTACACAAACAGAATTTATTTCTTTAAATACAGTAAAGATTGTCCAACAATATTAAGACAGAATATTTTTTGGTGTCTTCATTGTATTTAATTTTCTATGTTTTCACGAAGTAATATTCTGGT
>JAPPVO010007472.1:0-20269 GCA_030407325.1 Camellia japonica | reverse complement strand
GGAACTTTTGGAGAAGGATGTGTATCTGCTAGGGGCAAATGCCAAAGTTAAACAGGGAATATGGCGTCTGGCCGTCCAGTTCATCATTGTGGAAATAAGCTGTACAAGACAGGCGATCTGGGAAGGCACAAACTCTATGTTGAAGAAGAGGAGTTGAAAATCTCATGGAGGCCATCCACAGGAGAGAGTGTGGGCACACATGAATGGTGTGATGCTGGCTAAGAAGATCCTCAAGCAGGGAATATGGTCAACCATGGAGAGGAGGATTGTATTAATTATTGGTCAACCATGTTGTAAAACAGAAGCATACTTAAAAATTTTGTCCAATGAACTGTGCTTACATGGCATATTAAAAACATTTCCATATATTTGATAATAACTCACACCACATATTAATAGTTAACATCTTATACATCCAAGATCATTCAACAATAGTCAGCTATACAAAAAGCTACACACATAAATGGTCTACCATGACCAATGGAAGTAGCAAAAGAAAATACAAAGATCATAAACAATCCCTCTTGCATGAGGCACCTGGGCTGACTCTGCAAAACTCAGGTTCCTTTCTCAAACTCCACTAAGCCTGGGGCTGATATCTTTTGCTCACCTACATACATATAAATAAGAGTGAGCTAACGCCTAGTGAATAATACCAAATCAAGAGGTTAGGCGAATGAGATTCATATTAACTACATCGAACCCGTAAATTTCATTAACAAACGGCCTTAGGTCCATTCTATGTTTTTGTTGTACACGTCAAACGGCCTCGGGCCCATTTTAGATCCTTGTCAAACATATCAAATGGCCTCAGGCCCATTGCATAACTTTGTCAGATTCATCAAATGGCCTCGGGCCAATTCAAACACTCAGATGTATCAATCGGCCTCGAGCCCATTATTTTCTATATTCATATTTATGGCATTTCATATTCATGATCATGATCACCTTTTATTCAAATGGCTTTGGCCCATTACATTTATATTCAAACGGCTTGGCCCATTTGCCCCATCAAAATATTCAATTGTAGCAAACGGCCTCAAGCCCAATTCATACATATCAAATGTATCAAATGGCTTCAGGCCCAATTCAAACATATCAAATGTATCAAACGGCCTCAGGCCCAATTCAAACACTTCAGACGTATCTAATGGCCTTAGGCCTAATTCATACATATCAAACGGCCTTGGGCCCAAAATTATGTTCTTCATAGAGCCTTATACAAAAATTAGGCATATCGAATACTCATTCAAAATTCAAATCAACAATTCCATGAAGCTTGTGCAAAAATAGCATTTGGAAGAAAACATACTTGAAAATATCTCTTACTAAGATATTACTCACAGTGTTCTATCGGTGGATTTGTCCTCATGCTTGACCCTACACATTTCATAACACATGGGTCACAAGCGATTCAATCCATTCTTAACTTATTCAATTCTCTTAGGCTTCTTTCTTATTCTTTAATTCATTTATAATGCATAATGCATGCCAAAGAGTGCTTAGAAATGGAAAAGAATGGAAAACAGAACATGAAACAGCTTTTCAAAATTTTTTGAAACAAGGTTCCTTGCTCAAGCGTAGCTTTGCTCGATCGAACAGACCCTTTGATCTGTAAAGTACTAATTGCTTCATTTTATGCTCGAGCGTAACTTGCGTGAGCCAAGACTCAAGGATGTGAGTAGTCATCAAGCATAACTCTTCTTGCGAGCGGACATCAATGTATGTAAAACTTTTGGTTGCCTTCATTCTTTGCTCAAGTGGCAACTCCTTCGCTCGAGCGAAGAGGTCAATTTCTAGGTTTTCCAGCAAGCTATTTGAGCTTCAAAACATAACTCCACATAGTGTAACTTACATGATATCGCCTAATATGTCAACCATACAACCTCTAACATGAATAAATGTCAATTTCACAAGATTTGAAGCTCAAATTCCCATGAATTCATCACATAAGTTCAATTATATCAAATTTATTTTCATAACTTCAAGACTCATGCAAACAAACCTTATACCTTCTTGGATCTTCATGTATGTGAAGCGTTGCTTCTATTTTCATCTCAAATTTCATAATTGATGCTCAAACTCATGAGGGTCAACAAAATTACGCATGCATATATGATTTGGTGCCATATTCTTCATGTTCCAAAAATCATATCTCCAAATACAAACATGAATCCGTAGAATTGAGTTTCATACCATGGTAATTCTTACATGCATGTATTAAATGACTCTCAAATCAACATGAACTACATGTTTCATGCTCAAATATGCAAATTCATGGCAATCTCTTCCATGCATGTGTATATTGACTTCAAATTCATCATATTCATCTTAAATCTTGTCCTTAGCTTCATATTATCTTTGAATTCACTTAATTATGAACTTAAACTCATGAATTTGAGTTCCATTACTCACCTAGAAGCCTCCAATCTTCCAAATTCTAGCTAGTTCTTAAGTTAATCTTCTCAATCTTCAAGCTTCTTGCTCAATTTTCAATTTTGCCTTCATTCTCTCCCTATATCGTCTCTCTCTCTCTCTCTCTCTATCTCTCTCTCTATACTCTTCTTAGTAGATTTTGCAAGTTGTAGAGCTCAAAATGTTGAGTCTAAACACTATCTCCTTGAAATATTAATATATAGCGGTCTTAGTTAAGACTATTCAACCAACCTTAATTTAATTTAGTTTAATCTAATTAATTTGATCCGAATCAATTTTTAATTAAATTTCACCGTAGGCTCTAAAAATTATGCTGATCACAAATAATTTAATCAATTTTGTTTTTGATGCCTCTACAGCCCTAAATTATGAATTATAGCAGAAATTGTAACAGATATGTATACAATCAATAGATAGGCATTCAAAAATCACACAAAACATAATTAACATCCATTTCATATCAAAGCACATTAACACTCATATAATTAATGAATTAACTGTATAATACAGAATGGGTTGTCACATCAAGAACATCCTGCGAAAAATGGTTGAAACCTATAAAGACTGGCCAGATAAACTGCATTTTGCACTCTGGGGTTATAGAGCGTCAATTCAAACATCTACAGGGCCAACCTCTTACTCTCTAGTATATGGGATAGGAAGCTTTTTGCCAATTGAGATCGAAGTACCGTCGCTAAGAATCATGGCCGAGCAGTGTCAGATAACAAAGGCGGATTGACAGCAGAACAGTTTAGAAGAATTGATGTGTTGTTTGACGAGAGAGAAAGCTGAAGCGTGGTACCATATCAAGGGTATCAGCGTAGAATTGCCAGGGCCTTCAACAAGAAAGTCAAATCCAAAAACCTAAAGAAGGAGATATGGTGCTCAAAGATAACCGAGTTCCCATCTATGACCCTAGGGGTAAGTTCAAACCCAATTGACTGGTTTTACACATCATCAAGTCTATTTGGTCAGGAGGAGCGATTGTCCTTATGGATTGGATGGCTTGGAGTTCTCAAAACCGATCAACATGGACAAGTTGAAGAAATACTATCCCTGAGAGGCTCGCTAGGCCAAAAACCCGAAAGGGCGACCTAGGCAAAAATTAGAGTATGAAAAATTGGAAAATAAAGAAAAATAGAGCTCGCAAGGTTGAAAACTCAAAAGGGCGACTTTGGCAAAAAGTTAGAGCGCAAAAGGAGAGAGTTAATACACGAGCGAACCCTGAGCGAACTACATAAGCCTGATTCCATCTTTGGGATACGTAGGCAACTTTATCCCGAAGTTCGGCCATAACCATCTCCAACTCAACCGTCTTATTTATTCATTTGTTTGCTTAGTCCATCTTTTTCCGTCATCTAGTTAGCTTTGTTGTGTTACCTCCATTTGGGCAGAAAGCCAGTTGCAAGATAGAGAAATGATGGTGAATGTAGTGTTAGCAGTTGTTGATCTTTCTTAATTCAAGGCTGTACATCTTGAGGATTGATTCCATGTGTGTCACGTAGTGACTGTTTTCGAAAATGATTTTGAAAAATTTTAATGAAGTTGGTTTTTCTCAAAATTTTACCTATTACAAACATAGACCATTATTTGGACCAAAAAGGAAAATTTTCAGTACTTCACAACTTTAAATATGATTTCAACCAAAGTACATTCTCTGACTCTCAGGTTAAATCAAAAGTTTCTTTTACATCATAAAACTGGGGGGAAAAGAAAAATCAAAGCAATAAACTAGGGGCATAGATGAGTCAGGTGCCAGTCCTTGCCTCTTGCTCGCACTATTGGAAGTCTCTACAGCCAAGGGTGACCCAACTTGTGTCTCATCCTTGAGCTAAGCCAAGCACTCAGTAAAAAGGGCGTAACTGAAGCTAGCAGCAGGGGACTGAGCTTAGCAGCAGGGCCAGAAGCTCTCTTGTCCTCCAAGCAGTTAGGTATCTAGCCAAATGCGAAGCACGAACTGGAAATGGAGCAGGGTATTCTATCCCCTCATCTGGATGGGTCTAATCATGCCAAACATTGGCATCTAAAACTGGAACGGGAAGTAGAATACACAGTGAGTAAGGTTTGATCAATTGTTATACCAGACGGTGAGACATGTTGTAGCTCATCTTCAGTTAGGTTAAGCCAGGGGCAATGCCAAGTAATGTCACCTGCAGATCTGCTGCACATCCAATCGACCCACAATCCCTCTGTGGGAAAGTCTACTAGTTGTGGGTGAAAAAAATAGGATCTGGCCAAATATCGGGGCAAAAGTCGACCATTTTCAGCTTATCCATCAACCACACCTGAGAAGGGATGAAAAATAAGAGAGACTAAAGAATAGAGAGATGTACGTTGAAAGAAGAGTAAGAAAAAGGCTTGAGAGAAAATAAGGAGTGAGTGCCAAGTGATGTGAGAAAATAAATAAAGAGAGGGGGGAAAATAATACTTGAAGAGAACAGTGGGCTACCCGCAAATCGAGAAATCTCTCATTGGCGAAAAAGCATCTAAAACCCATCAGGGTCTCGGCCAATGCAAAACCTATGCAACTCTTACCCTTGAGACATTGGGCACTTCGATCAACCTAATGCTACCTCCACTGCAACTAGGGGCAAGTAGGAAGTGCAAGTAAGTAAACATAAGTAAAGGGCATGTTGACGATAACCTCACTAGAGAAGGTTACCTCTATCTCCAATGTCAGAAAATCGATGAATCCAAACCGGGCATATCAAACTCCTCGTCATGAGTTAAGGACCGAGTCTCATGTAAAGTAAGCCCACACATCCGTTAAGAGCCCGTGCATGGCCAAAACAGGATGAGGCATAATCTCCTCGCCTCGCCGTGACTCCATTAATGCTTGAAATTCTTCAAGAGTAGGACACATTTCTTATGCTCCGAAGTGAAACACATGAGTAATTGGGTTCCACATCGAACTGCAAACATGAAGGAAGAAAAAAAACAAAGCGAAGTCCAGCTCAACGGAAAAAGTGCGTTTATGCCGAAACCATGAAAATTTACCTTTTCTGTGCCATCCAAAGTGGCCGTCCAAACCTTGAGCCTCTCGGCAAGAAAAATCTAAATATTCAAAAAACTGTAGAGAAGATGAAGTTCTGTCGAAGGAAATGAGCAAGAGAAGACCTTATAGAGGATGAGGTTGTGTGAGTGGCTGATAGTTATTGCTAACTGTCCAGCCACATGCCTTGGCCGAGATTGGCATCCTTTCTCAGCCGGCCGTCCATTCAAATGGCCGGCCGACCAATGCAGATGGCCAGGCAATTGGCAGCAGTGTTAGGTTTGGTCGCTCTTGGTTTTTGAGTCTTGTTTTGAGTCTTTTGTTTCTAGTAAGTGTGAAAAGCAACGTTTAGGTGTTTTACTTTGTTTTCCTTTATTGAGTTGTATTTTGATTTTGGTTAGTTGAAGGCTCAATATCGGTTATGAACATCATCCAATACAAGATATTTTAGTTTCAAAGCCAATTTTCCATTTATACTGTGTGTGGGTGCATTCTTAAGATGCCAAATAAAACTCCTTTTTATAAAACTTCAGGGTTTTACCCCGATCATAAGTGTAAAGTCTTGTCGGAAGCCATACAAAGTGCTAAACTACCAAAAAAAAAGAAAAAAAAAAAGAAAAGAGCAAAAGAATACAAAATCAGAGTCAAGCTCGAGAGGCCCTCTTTGTCCTCTTCCATGGAGGGGACTCAGGGCATTATAGCCATCACCGCCGCTATCGTCAGAAGAAGAATGAGGACTCCTAGTCGCGTACATCCCTTCATCCCGGACCCAGAGCCAGTCTCGGCCTCCTCTCTGCTCCTTGATCCAGAGCCAGCCTCATCATCCTCACTCTTGGACTCGGAGTGCCTGCCAAATGTTGTAATACTAGGGGTTCTTGTCTTGAACTTCATCTATTGTGGCTATCATCTCATAAGCAGGCATATACTTCTGTTCAATGATGATCGGACTACCATGGAGGATAAAGTTGCCAGCGCATTAGTGAACCGGTTGTTCTCTCTCAGCAAATGTGTGAATGTTAGTTTTTCAAACCTCGAAATTACAATGTCCAGGGTCTGATGATAAACCTTCATTTTTTCTTCCTTGACCTTCTAGTCTCCGCTGGCTTGAGAAACAACCAGGTTTGAATCTCCGATAACATCTAACCTTATTGCCCGTAGTTCTAGGGCAATCCAGTGATACACACCTCGTATTCTGCTTAATTGTTAGATATCTTGAACCGAAGTTTGAAGGCTAGGGGTATATGGGAATCATCGGGTGCTATCAGCAACATGTCTATCCCATAACCATACTGATTAGCGGCTCTATCAAAGTACATTGTCCATGTCTGCTCTTCTGTCAGTAGAATCTCTTCATCTGGGAATAGGTACTCTATTGCTTCATCTCCTTGCATAGGGTGGTCTGCCAAAAAATTTCGCTACTGCCCTCCCTTTGACAGACTTGCGAGTGACATACTTGAGGTCAAATTTGGAGAGGAGAAGCAACCAACGAGCTAGCCTACCCGTGAGTGCTGGTTTCTCAGAGAGATATTTGATGGGATCTAATCTCGAAACCAAAATTACGAAGTAAGCTAACAAGTAGAGTCTCAACTTCCTAGTTGCCCAAACCAAAGCTAAGCAAGCTTTCTCCAAAGGAGTGTAGCAGGTCTCATAATCCAACATCTTCTTGCTCAGATAGTAGATGGCTTTCTCCACTTTAGCTTCTGATTCTTGAGCTAGCATGCACCCCATGGTTGAATCTGTTACCGAAAAATACATGATCAGTGGCTTCTCTATTTTTTGTGGCGACAATACAGGTGGATTCTGAAAGTATTGCTTGACCTATTCGAAAGTGAACTGACATCGATCATCCCATCGGAACTTCTTTCCCTTTTTAAAAGACCAAATAGTGATTCATAAGTTAAGGTTAATTTTGAGATAAACCGTCTTATGAATTGCAATTTGTCCAAAAAGCCATGCACCTCCTTTTCTGTCCTTGGTGGTGGCATTTCTAAGATGGCCTTGATCTTGGACGGATCTACTTCAATTCCCCTCTACATGATCAAAAATCCCAGCATTTTCCCTGTAGTCTATAGCGATCCCGATTTTACCACGACCCCGGACTCGGGTTCTGTGATTGTATGTTCTTGTCTATGTCTCGTTTCCTTCCTTTAATTCTTTGAATTTAAGTTTTGGAACTTGTTGGGCGAGTTTGGAACAGGTTGGTTGCTAGTTGGTCTAGAGTATTGCTGCCCAGGTTTTGGCTTCTTCGCTCCAGTGAGGCTTTTTGCGCTCGTGCGAGCCTTGGGTAATTTGCTTCTTCGCTCGAGCGAGGTTTCTTACGCTCGAGCGAGAATTGAGAGTCTTTAGGTTTTCTTCCAGACGCAGCTTTTCTGGGTAATGTGAAGTTCTTCGCTCGAGCGAGGTTTCTTGCACTCGAGTGAGCCTTGTGTTATTTGTTCCTTCGCTCGGGCGAGGCTTCTTGCGCTCGAGCGTGCGTGTGCGTCCGCGCCAAACCTGAAGCTTTGCATTCTGCGCTCGAGCGACACTTTTTGTGCTCGAGCGAGGTCACTTATTGTGTCTGGTCGCTCGAGCGACAACTCTTTCGCTCGAGCGAACCTCGCATACATATCAGTTCGCAACAGAGATATTTTACATCACTTTAGATCATCTTCTTCCCTAAAAACCCTAATCTGGCACCTCCTCTCTCTAAAACTCTCTCTCTCTACAAATACTCCATGATCTAGGGCCTTTCTACCCTACTCCCTTTGAGAAAAATGTAGAGCAACTAGTGGGCTTCCATTTGATCCAAGAAAGTTTGAGTTTTAGGCATCTTCAAGTTTCTCCTTCTTCCTCTTTGAGCTTCTCCACTTGAGGTAGGGATATTCTACTCTTTAATATGAGTTTTAACGCAGTGTTTCTCATTTGTATACATGATGGGATTTGGGTGTGATTTGGGTGAAATTAGGGTTTGTGTTCTAAATTAAAAGAGGGGTTTTCATGTTAGCTTATAAAATAACTATGGAGCTTTGTGTATGAGGTTCCCTAATGTTAAAATGGTGAAATTTGGGCATATGGGTTGTTATTTTGGAAAGAGGGGGAAAATTGTCCTAATCTATGTCAAATAACTATTTTGCATAAATAGTGAAATTGGTGTGGATAATATGAAATTGGGAGGTTATATAAATGAATGGTGTAGTTGGATTTGATAAATCATTCACCTATGAGAATTTAATAATTTATCTGTTTGATAAATTTATTTATCTGTTTAGAAATATCTGTTTTGAGCTATCGGTGGAGGATAGCTATGATTGTTGTAGAAACTGCAGGAGGATTAGGGAGATTGAAACTAATCAATTGAATAATGTCATTAAATATGACGGTTTGATTAAACCATTGAATATGTGATTTGATTAGTCATTGTATATGACAACGTGTTTAAATACATTGTATATGTATCATTGTTTGGGAGGAGATAGAGGATGTACTCCATTGTTTGGGAGGAGATAGGGGATGGACTCCATTGAAAATTAAGTTAGTCGGAGTGTCCAGGGTGAAAGTCCCGAAATCTTATATATATATATATATGGGTGTCGGTTCCCTCGGATGTGATTCCGTAAAATGGCAGGAAAATAGAAGTGTTGGATTGATGAATGAGTTGAATTGTGAACCATTGAGCTATAATCTCATTTTGGTTGGATAGGTGACAATGAATTTGGTTAATAGATTTACTCGAAATGGATGTATGGAAATGGATAGAGATACGGTTGTCTATATTGAATGGCCTTGGAAAGAGTTTGTGTTGATTAAGATTATTGCACTTTTATCTAATGCTTATGTCTTAGTTAATTCTCATATATTGTTTTAGCATATCTTTACTGGGCTTTGGCTCACCCTACTTGGGAAACCATTTTCAGGTACTGGTGACATGCCGCCTCCAAGGACATAGCTTGGGAGGTTTAGGGGCTGAAGGCTCCATTTTGCTTATTTTGTTTTGTGTTAAATGTAAATTCAAGCCATGGGCTTTATATGTATAGAGCTAGGACTCTTCTTTTGTTGTAACCAAGTGATAACTTGGAAAGATGTAAGCCCCTAGGGCACTTATTTTGTTGGTCGCAATTAGAGTTACATCTATAGTTTCAAGATGAACATTTATGAAAATGTAATGCATGTATTATCTTTTGTAATATAGACTCTGATGAATGAAAATATAACATTTCTATCATGTTTATAGATCTTATGAATGCTTGATTTATATCATTTTTTTTTTTTTTTTTTTTTTGAGGGCATTACAACTTAGTATCAGAGCGTACCGGGTTTGAATACTTTGGGTATATGGGAAGTGGTTAGTACCACAATGGGTTTGTCTCACTTGTTAGAGACTTAAGTATGGATGTTATGTGCTTATATGATAACATGTTTATGTGACTATACGGGTATGGGATTTGATTTCTAGGATATTGATCGGGTCTATGGGTTTCTGGGAGTCCTGTTGAAAAGGCACTTGATCACTGCCGTTTCTAACTAGAACTCTAGCAACGCCACGGACAGTCAATATCCGGAAATGAAATTCGTATGTGTTTATATGATTATGTGCCTACATGGAGTGAATTACAGTTGTCCATCAAATTAGGACGTGAGTGAATTAGCTTCGGCGCAATTGTAAATGTGCAAATGTCTATCATTACCTTTATTAGGATGTCAGGACGAGGTCGTGGCGGTAGGCGCGGTAGGTCTAAGAAGCATGAGATGCCTATACCGGATGAGATTCCAGCGCAGGAAGAAGGAGTTGGTCAGGCCAATGTGGCTGAGCCAGTAGGTCAACAAGCCATGGACACCTTAGCCCGTGAAGTGACAGGAGCATTAAGGGAGTCCATGGACATTCTCAGAGCCGAGAATCAAGTCCAGGCCCAAGTAGCTGAAGCTAGGCCATCCTTTTTGAAGAGGGAGTTCTTCTGGTCGAATTCAGACGAGTTTTTGGGTGACCCTAAAGAGCCATTGAAGGCTGACGAGTGGTTGGAGCAGATGACGAAAACGTTTGAGATGCTCGATGACGAAGACGGAAGTTTGAGAGTGACCTTGGTGTCCTTCCAGCTGAAGGAGACGCGGGTCAGTGGTGGAAGTATACGCGGGGGCGCATTGGAGGGACTTGGAGGCCTTTGTTGTTGCTTTCCAGGACAAGTACTTACTTGCTACAGTGAGGGAGAAGTTGAGGGATCACTTCTCTAAGTTGGTGCAGTTGAATACACCAGTGGCTGAGTTTGAGGCTACCTTTACTAGCTTGTCTAGGTTTGCACCGGAGTTAGTGGCGACCGAGGAGTGCCGATGTTTGGAGTTTAAGAAGAGGTTGCGGACCGGACTCATGTTCAGAGTGGCTGGATCCATGATTAGGGATTATGGGCGCCTTGTGGAGGTTGCAGCCCATCTTAAGACTATTATGCATGCGGAGGAGGAGAGGATAAGGCGCTCCAGAAGGAGTCAGGATGGTCAGGGGGACAGTAAGAGGCAGAGGGGTTCTAACCCTCAACAGTCCCAGGGAGCACATTCGAGATCTACATTTCCAGTGCCGAGTTCGAGTTCTGGGAGAGGCGGTCAAGGAGACATCACTTGTTACAAATGTGGTCAGTTGGGCCACAAGTCTCCAGCTTGCCCACAGAGAGGAGGAAGGCAACGAGTAGCATCATCTTTGGCTCGTTCTCACGGCTAGAGTCAGGGCAGAGGCCAGCCGCTCACTTGTTATCAGTGTGGGCAGGCAGGGCACTTGAAGAGGTTTTGCCCACAGTTGGGTGGCACACCTAGTACATCTAGTTCGAGGCAAACACAGAGTCACCAGCCAGCGCAGTCAGTACAGGCCTCGAGGGCCAATCAGAGAGCTTCTTTGGCTCAGTCTGTGCAGCAGTCTTATGCTTCGAGGGATGAGCAGGTAGATTAGAGACCTACGGGGTGCATGTATGCTGTTACCACGCCAGATCTCGTACCGGCTCCATCTGTTGTGAGAGGTACCTTCTTGTTTTGCAATTCAGTTGCTAATGTGTTGATTGATACGGGTACATCACATTCATTTATTTTGTCTGCATTTGCATCTATTTTGGGGTTGGAGTTGGCGCAGTTAGCATCTCCTATTTGTGTTGTGTCACCTGTCGGGGGTGAGTTGATTCTGAAATAGGGGTGTCGGGGCTGTGATATAGAGGTCGCCGATCGTCGGCTTCCTGTCTCTTTTGTATTAATGGATATGTTTGGTTTTGATGTCATTTTGGTATGGACTGGTTATCATCATACCGAGCTGTTATAGATTGCTACCGTCAGAGGGTTACTGTATGTACCTTAAACGGCAATTGTTTTCATTTCCCGGGAGATCGGGTTGGTAGAGTCTTACCACCGGTGTATGATCCGCGTGGGCGGAGTGAACTTAGTTGTCTCCTTGCTAGCCTTTTTAGTAGTGAGTGTGATGAAGTCCGAGTTGAGTTGCCAAGAGTGGTCTGTGAGTACTCCGACGTCTTTCCCGAGGATCTTATTAGTTTACCACTCCACCGAGCGATCGAGTTCTTTATTGATTTAGTGCCTGGTACGACACCGATTTCGATGGCACCGTATCGATTTGCGCAAGCTGAGTTGAGTGAGTTGAAGATTCAACTCCAAGAATTACTAGGTAAGGGTTTTATTCGCCCTAGTACTTCACCTTGGGGAGCACTAGCCCTCTTTGCTAAAAAGAAAGATAGAGCCTCGCGACTTTGTATCGATTACCGGAAGTTGAACCGAGTTACGGTTAAGAATAAGTATCCTATGCCTTGTATAGATGATCTATTTGATCAATTGAAAGGATCCCGTTGTTTCTCTAAGATAGACTTGAGATCGGGTTACCATCAGTTGAGGGTAAGGGAGGAGGATATCCTGAAGATGGCATTCTGTACACGGTATGGCCACTATAAGTTTCTTGTGATGTCTTTTGGGCTAACCAATGCCCCAGCTGTGTTTATGGACTTGATGAACCAAATATTTTGAGAGTTCTTAGATCGTTTTGTGGTTGTCTTTGTGGACGATATCTTGATTTACTCACCCTCTGAAGAGGAGCACGAGGAACACTTGCGAGTGGTGCTCGAGTTGCTTAGAGCCTATAAGTTGTATCCTAAGTTCGGAAAGTGTGAGTTCTGGCTAAGAGAGGTTAAGTTCTTAGGCCATGTGGTATCCGAGAAAGGGGTGACTGTAGATTCATCCAAAATTGAGGCAGTGCAGGATTGGGTACAACCTAAGAATGCTTTCGAGATCCGTAGTTTCAGGGGTTGGCCAGGTATGACCGTCAGTTTGTGAAGGATTTCTCCAGACTAGCTTCACCTTTGACTAGATTGACGAGGAAAGTGGTCAAATTTGTGTGGAGTGAGACTTATGAAAAGTCGTTCCAAGAGCTTAAGGTTAGACTTACCACCGGTCCAGTCTTGATTATCCCTGAGAGGGGTTTGGGCTATTTAGTGTATTGTGATGCCTCATGAAAGGGTTTGGGTTGTGTACTGATGCAGGAAGGGAAAGTAGTAGCCTATGGCTCACGGCAGTTGAAAACACACGAGAGGAACTACCCTACTCATGATTTAGAGTTAGCAGCTATGATTTTTGCTTGAAGATTTGGAGGCACTATCTGTATGATAAGAGATTTGAGGTGTTTTCTGATCATAAGAGTCTGAAATATCTATTTACACAGAAGGACTTGAATTTGAGGCAGAGAAGGTGGATGGAATTCATAGAAGATTATGACTTTGAGTTACATTACCATCTGGGGAAGGCCAATGTTGTGGCCGATGTCCTAAGTAGGAAATCCATTAGTAGCGTGGCTTGTATTGCCATCCGGGAATGGGAGATGTTGGGTGCTCTTAGGGAGTTTGACTTGCATCTAGGTGAGTCTGTTGAGTCTGCAGCCTTGTTTTTTGTAGTTACACAACCTACACTTGTGAACTGGGTGTTGGAAGCATAGAATGGTTACCTTAAGGTAGAATCCCTCCGGGAGAAGATCCCCAGTGGGAAGGTAGAGAAGGGTTTGACTGTGTATCCCGACCTGAGCGTAAGGTACCGTGACCGCTTGTTTGTACCAGAATTGCTAAGAGGAAGTACTCCGAGAGTTTCATCATTCACGCCTTGCGGTGCATCTGGGAGGCACAAAGATGTATCACGACTTGAGTCGTCAGTTTTGGTGAAGGGGTATGAAGAAGGATGTAGTAGTGTTTGTTTCGAAATGCCTTACTTGTCAGCAAGTGAAGGCCGAACATCAGAGGCCAGTGGGTTTGTTGCAACCCTTACCTATAGCTGAGTGGAAATGGGATCATGTCACGATAGATTTTGTTGTGGGCCTTCCGAGGACTCAACGGGATAGTGATGCCATTTAGGTGGTAGTTGACCGGTTGACCAAGTCGGCTCATTTTATTCCTATGCGCGTGAGAGATTCGGCAAATTGCCTTGCTGAGTTATATATTCGGGACATAGTGAGGCTGCACGAGGTCCCTGTGATGATCGTTTCGGATAGAGATCCGCGTTTCACTGCTCGGTTGTGGCAGAGTTTGCAGAGTGCCTTAGGCACTAGATTGACTTTTAGCACGGCTTACCATCCTCATGATAGGCAGTCCAAACGTACCATTCAGATCCTTGAGGATATGTTTTTAGGCTATGTCCTTAACTTTAAGGGGTCGTGGGAGAGACACTTACCTTTAGTGGAGTTTGCCTATAATAACAGTTTCCAATCGAGTATTGGCATGGCACCATTTGAGGCCTTGTATGGCTGACCGTGTAGATCTCCAATGTGTTGGGCTGAGGTGGATGATGCACCTTTGTTAGGTCAAGTTGGTTCGGGAAATGACGGAGAAAGTGGCGCTTATCCGTAGGAGGTTGGTTATAGTCCAGAGTCGCCAAAAGAGTTATGCCGACCATAGGAAGAGACCTTTGTCATTCGAGGTGGGTGATCATGTCTTTTTTAAAATATCACCTAAACGAGGTTTGATGAGATTTGGGAAGAGTGGGAAGTTATCCCCTCGGTTTATTGGCCCTTTTGAAATGCTTGAGCGGATTGGGGAGGTTGCCTACCGTTTAGCGTTGCCACCGTAACTTTCCGGAGTACATGACGTGTTTCATATTAGTATGCTTCGGAAATACAAACCGGATCCATCACATGTATTGGATTGGACCGACTTAGATGTAGATGATGATGCCTCATATGAAGAGAGACCAGTGAGAGTCTTGAATAGACGGGATCAAGTCTTGCGAGGCAAGACAATTCCTTTGGTCAAAGTATTGTGGAAACATCACGGGGTTGAAGAAGCAACTTAGGAGCGTAAAATGGAAGTCCGAGAGAGATATCCGGACTTATTTGTTGATGTTTGAGTATGTGTTGAAATTTTAGTTTTGTTGATGAACTATAAAAACATTATATATGTTTGGATTATGAAAGCATTGTAAATGTTGAATACGTTCGGGAATGCAAGTTTAATTTGAACATTGCGTATGTTTTGAATTAATGAGAACATTGTATATGTTGTTTAAATTTTGGGAAATTGTAAACCTGTCATGATCATTGAATATGTTTTGGAAAAACATGAGATACATGTATTGAAATTAGTTAAATTTTGAAAGAATGCATAATGGTAATACATATTGAGCTATATTTTGTGGAATTGTTCTCTTGAGAAGAGATGGAATGACCAGTGGGTGGGTCATGATGGTGAGAATTGAATTGTAATTATTTTTGAAAATTGGATTATCATGATTTTTGAAACTTGCACTAAAATTTCGGGGACAAAATTCTTTAAGGAGGGAGGTTATAGCGATCCCGGTTTTACCCGGACCTTTATTGTGTTCCAGACTCGAGTTCCGTGATTGTATGTTGTTGTCTATGTCTCGTTTCCTTCCTTTAATTCTTTGAATTTGAGTTTTGGGACTTGTTGGGCGAGTTTGGAACAGGTTGGTTGCTAGTTGGTCTAGAGTATTGCTGCCCAGGTTTTGGCTTCTTCGCTCGAGCAAGGCTTTTTGCGCTCGAGCGATCCTTGGGTGATTTGCTTCTTCACTCGAGCGAGGTTTCTTGCGCTCGAGCGAGAATTGAGAGTCTTCAGGTTTTCTTCCAGACGCAGCTTTTCTGGGTAATGTGAAGTTCTTCGCTCGAGCGAGGTTTCTTGCGCTCGAGCGAGCCTTGTGTTATTTGTTCCTTCGCTCGAGCGAGACTTCTTGCACTCGAGCATGCATGTTCGTCTGTGCCAAACCTGAAGCTTTGCATTCTGTGCTCGAGCGACACTTTTGTGCTCGAGCGAGGTCACTTGTTGTGTTTGGTCGCTCGAGCGACAACTCCTTCGCTCGAGCGAGTCTCGCATATATATCAGTTCGCAGCAGAGATATTTTACATCACTTTATATCTTCTTCTTCCCTAAAAACCTTAATCCGGCACCTCCTCTCTCTAAAACTCTCTCTCTCTACAAATACTCCATGATTTAGGGCCTTTCTACCCTACTCCCTTTGAGAAAAAGGTAGAGCACCTCGTGGGCTTCCATTTGATCCAAGAAAGTTTGAGTTTTGGGCATCTTCAAGTTTCTCCTTCTTCCTCTTTGAGCTTCTCCACTTGAGGTAGGGATATTCTACTCTTTAATATGAGTTTTAACCTAGGTGTTTCTCATTTGTATAAATGGTGGGATTTGGGTGTGATTTGGGTGAAATTAGGGTTTGTGTTTCTAAATTAAAAGAAGGGTTTTCATGTTAGCTTATAAAATAACTATGAGCTTTGTGTATAAGGTTCCCTAATGTTGAAATGGTGAAATTTGGGCATATGGGGTTGTTATTTTGGAAAGAGGGGGAAAATTGTCCTAATCTATGTTAAATAACTATTTTGCATAAATAGTGAAATTGGTGTGGATAACATGAAATTGGGAGCTTATATAAATGAATGGTGTAGTTGGATTTGATAATCACTCACCTATGGGAATTTGATAATTTATCTGTTTGATAGATTTATTTATCTGTTTAGAAATATTTGTTTTGAGCTATCGGTGGAGGATAACTATGATTGTTGTAGAAACTATATGAGAATTAGGGAGATTGAAACTAATCAATTGAACTATGTCATTGAATATGACGGTTTGATTAAACCACTGAATATGTGATTTGATTAGTCATTGTATATGACAACGTGTTTAAATACATTGTATATGTATCACTGTTTGGGAGGAGATAGGGGATGTACTCCATTGTTTGGGAGGAGATAGGGGATGGACTCCATTGAAAATTAAGTTGGCCGGAGTGTCCAGGGTGAAAGTCCCAAAATCTTATATATATGTGGATACCGGTTCCCTCGGATGTGATTCGTAAAATGACAAGAAAATAGAAGTGTTGGATTGATGAATGAATTGAATTGTGAACCATTGAGCTGTAATCTCATTTTGGTTGGATAGGTGAAAATGAATTTGGTTAATAGATTTACTTGAAATGGATGTATGGAAATGGATAGAGATACGGTTGTCTATATTGAATGGTCTTAGAAAGAGTATGTGTTGATTAAGATTATTGCACTTTTATCTAATGTTTATATCTTTGTTAATTCTCATATATTGTTTTAGCATATCTTTACTGGGCTTTGGCTCACCCTACTTGGGAAACCATTTTCAGGTACTGGTGACATGCCGCCTCCAAGGATATAGCTTAGGAGATTTAGGGGCTGAAGGCTCCATTTTGCTTATTTTGTTTTGTGTTAAATGTAAATTCAAGCCGAGGGCTTTATATGTATAGAGTTAGGACTCTTCTTTTGTTGTAACCAATTGATAACTTGGAAAGATGTAAGCCCGTAGGACACTTATTTTGTTGGTCGCAATTAGTGTTACGTGCTATAGTTTCAAGATGAACATTTATGAAAATGTAGTGCATGTAATATCTTTTGTAATGTAAACTCTGATGAATTAATATTATAACATTTCTATCATGTTTATAGATCTTATGAATGCTTGATTTATATCATTTTTTTTTAGGGCGTTACATAGTCACCCTAAAAGTGCGTTTTTGCGGGTTCAACCTCAGTCTATACTCCCTGATTCGTTCAAAGATTTTTTCCAGCTTGGTGTAGTGGCTTTCTCATTCTTTGGATTTTACAATCATGTCATCCACGTACATCTCAACTTCCTTGTGCATCATATCGTGCAAGATGATGGTTGCAGCTCTCTAATATGTAACCCCGGCGTTCTTCTACCCAAAAGGCATAACTCTATAGCAATAAGTACCCCATGGTCTGGTGAATGTAGTCTTTTTCTGTCATTAGATGCCATCAAGATCTGATTATACTCAAAAAACCCATCTGTAGACGTCCCTGAACGCCCCGGGAGGGTTAAGTCCCGTTCTGTTCATATTGGGGTCACTACAGTTCAGGACTCAAATGTCACGGTTCTTAATCTTGAACCAAAGAGTCCAAATCCGGCAAATCGTTTTGAAAACAGATTTTTTGAAAGAAGTACCAAACATGGACTGCTTTGCCAGATACAGAGTCGCCACCTAAATGTTTTTTAATGGGAAATTTAGGAAATCCTGACTCGGTGCCAAAGGCCACGTGTCCGTCATCACCAAAGTTGTCTCGGCTCGGGAACTTGGGTACGATTGGGGAAGGTCACTTCGTGAGCACCCCCGCTCGCCCGGTCAAAGACCGGCCTCTACTAACCATGATATCTGTTTTTGAAAACATTGTATGCTCTTATGCCGGTTATTAGCCTAGGTTACTATGTGATGCTCGCAGCAAACAAGTATAGACTGAGTCGCTTGAATTGGAACAAAACATTTCATGTTTGTTTGTTTGAAAATGGTTTGATGGTGCTACCCGCAGGTAGGCTAAGACGTGGATTTGCCACCCTCAGGTGGGCTTAGAAAAACATGATTTTGCCACTATCTAGTGGGCTTTAAAGCGAACAGTCAACGCATTGTCCCAATTCAAATAACTCAACCTCCACCCACAGGCATTCAAGGCAGTTATATCACATAAGCACATAGCCTCATGGTAAGCATGCTATCATGGCAACACTCACACGCATGCAAGGATGCTAAAGCATAAAACTCACCGAGTACTCCAAGCTAAAACAGAAAACCGATTAGAAATTATGCATGATCCTAATTATACAGAGATGCCTAATGCAACACATGCAATAATGCAACTATAGCAGGCTCGACTATTCTAAACATGGCATATGGAATGCTACAGCTAACACATATTCAACTTGGAATTGAAATACAAATGCAGTTTGTATGATGCGCCGAGCCCGGTGCGTGCAAAACAGATGAATGATGCAGACATGCTGTCATACTGTATGCTAATTGAAATATGCCCTATATCTAACCATCATAGGCGGGTAAATAAAAGGGAAGAAAGACGTGGGGTTAGAAGACATACATCACACTCACCCACACTTATTACAATTATGCCCTCGCACAGAGGGTCCGAATAAATAATACAGTCCGAAATGAAAGAATAATACAGTCCGAAATATACAGTCCGAATAATATACAAATTCCTAATTAATTAATAAATTAACTAAGAAAGATGTAAAACTGGCATGCAAGCCAAGGACTGCCTTGATTCTGATGAATGATGTATGCTGGACTGCCTTTGCGCGGAAATCCACTGGGATGCCCCAATTAGCCTCTGTTTGCAATGTTTCTCGAAATGCGTGCCAAGCCTCGGAAGGCTGCTGATTCTTCATTTTGCTGCAACAGAGAGTAGGAAAGGGGCATAGCAATGTATTTCACAAATATATGCATGCCTCGATCCTCGTGCCACCAATCACGCATCTCGATGCATGATGGCCGAGGGGTCGAATTGCACAACTCAATATAGGATGAATGCGGATGAATGCTACAACAAAACCTAACTCCATCATGGGTAATCCGAGTGTTGGTGACTTGGGAATTGAGACCCGTTCCGTCCCTCGGAGTACGAAACGTGCCTCGTTTCCCGTGCCGGGCTAACTCCTATCCCGAACACGATGCAATATGCATGATATGCATAAATGTAACTAAAATACAATCCTAGCATGCACAATGCTATGAAAATGAAATGCCTCAAAATGCGTGCCAGACGGGCACGCAAACCGAGGCGATGATCCTAAGGCATGAAATATCATGGAAATAATATGCAATGAGACCAAAATGAGATGTCTCGAAATGTGTGCCCACGGGCACGCAAACTGAGAAAATGGCATACGGAATGCAACAGGATTAAAATGAGATACAGAATGCAGAATGGGCTTACACCAACATGAGAGAACCTCAGCTACACTCACACGGGAGGCCATCGGAAGAAAATGAAGTGCCTCAAAATACGTACACACGGGCACGCAAACCGAGGCGATGACATACGCAATGTGATAAGACTAAAATGGCATATAGAATGCAGAATGGGCTTACACCAACATGAGTGAGCCTCAGCCCTACTCACACAGGAGGCCGTCGGATGAAAATGAAGTGCCTCGAAATACGTGCGCACGGGCACGCAAACCGAGGCGGTGACCGTAAGGTATGAAATGTCATGAAATATGATATGCAACCATGCAAATGGAATTTCAGCACTCACAAATGATGCAAAACAGTCCCGGAAGGTGGGGAAATGACACCAAATGCACGGAATGGTCCCGAAATGCGATATTAGGCGCCCGAAATGGCCTACAGCCATACAATGCATGCATAATTGGCACATGACATGCAAAACAGTAGCAAGGCAGCCCCAAGACAAGCATTTTTCAGTCACAAAAAGGGCTAAATAGCAAGCATAGATAGGGCAACAATAGCATGCAAAAATACGGGCCAAGAGAGGGGTATTGAAGCAAGTGATACATGCGATGCCCAAATGGAAAAATACCCTTCTACAATACTGAT
>JAPPVO010007471.1:0-38948 GCA_030407325.1 Camellia japonica | reverse complement strand
AATTTTTTGACTAAAAAAAGCCAAGAGCCAACCTCAAGAATGTCAGTGTAATTTATCCAAACATCTGTATAACAAAAAAGGGGTTGATAGGACAGTTGTCAACGTGCATGGATTAGATGATCACACTTCTTCCTCTTTCTAAAACAGGGAACACCCACTTTGACCAAATCACAAAATTTCAAACAATAATGTACCTATTTATACCTAGGGTAAGCATGGTCCGGATTGAATTAGATTGGGATAAAATTAAGACCAATCCGTTATCTACGGTTCCTGAAAAATTAGAACCAATCAAATCCGTTTAAATCATGGAACCAATCCATTTAAATACGGATTGGATCGGTTTAAGACCACGGATTCACATAATTAAATAACAAATATATATATATATATAACACTTTAATTTCATAAAAATATAACATAGCGTTATATTAGTTCCACAATAGTAACATGTTTTTCTATAATAGCGACATACTGTTCTAGAATTTAAACAACTATAGGAAAACTGATTTCACCATAAGTATTTAGACCATTACAAATTAAAACTAAAAACTAACAAACAAAAGTAATAAAAGAAAATATTATACAGTTTTAGGTTTGAGTTTAGATTTTATATATAATAAGAGAAGATACTATGGGGGAGGATGTATAATAAAAATACAGACTATTTGCATACGGTCCGGATCGGTTCCAATTCGGAACCATGGAGTTCAATTCAGAACTAATCCGTAGACTACGGATTTTTAATTCTTCAATCCGGAACCGAACCGCGGATTCAAAAAACTAATCCAAACCTATCGGATTAGACTGGACTGGATCGGATTACGGATTTCACGGATTCTTTACTCAGCCCTATTTATACCCCAAATTGAATACACAAACCTCCAATCCCATAAATTTTTCCCATCACAACAATGGCTTTCCAATCACACATTCAACTTTCTTGTCTCGCAATTATCACATTTTACATTCTTCTCGCAACTCCTTGTGCAACTGCACTAAACTTCAATATCACCAAAATCGGTCCCAAAAATCTCAATGTCGACATAACCACCAATGGAGACACTTACATCTCCTCCAATGGCATCCACCTCGCAACAGACAAGTATGATACCAACTTAAATTACAAAGTCGGCAAAGCTACCTACGTCAAACCGCTTCACCTTTGGAATAGTTATTCCGGCAAGTTAACCGACTTCACCACCTCTTTCTCCTTCGTGATTGATTCGGATGGAAGTTCACTTTTCGGAGATGGGCTTGCATTTTTCCTTGAACCTTCCGATTCCAGCAGTGCATAGTACATAACTTACCCCGGTTATAGCCCAAGTGAGGTGAGGAATGGACAGAGAGAGGACGTGGTGAAATTAAGGGCTGGTTTGGCAACTCCCATATAATTAAAAAAGTCAAAAAGTATACACAAAAAGTAAAAAAGACATTACTATTTACAAATAAAAAATATTAAAAAAATATATTTTATATATGTTTTTATAATACAAATCAAGAGTGGACGTGATAGTCGTCCTTGTGATTGAGACCAAGCCATTATACACTTTTTTTGGGGCAAAAAAAATATTCCATAGGTAAAGTTACAAAATTGATGGTAATATTGGGCTTTGGGAGCTCACTAAGGGTTCCGTTTTGATAATCCAAACCGTTCAATATGTAAAACTTGTCGAATAATATATGTTTGTAAAAAATCACATTGATTAGATATCGATAGCTATATAATCGAATTAGTTTTTTTCAATAGTTAACTATCACACCATCCGTTTTGTTATACAAAACTAATTTGATCATATAGTTAATGATATTCAATCAATGTGATTTTTTATAGGCATATATTACTCGGACGAGTTCTACATATTGAACGGTTCGAATTATCAAAATAGAACCCTTAGTGGGCCCCCAAGGGCCCAATATTACCATCAAACTTTGTAACTTTACCTATGAAATTTTTTTTTTTTTGCCCAATATTACCATCAAACTTTGTAATTCTATCAAAATGGGAATTTGATTCTATTTGATGTTTGGGATGGAGATGAGTTTTGGAAAAATGGGAATTTGATTATATTCTGTGCAGACATGCTGGGGCAAACGCAGGGCAGCCGTACGACCAATCAAATTTTTTCCACTATACACTTTATTTATACAATTTTTTATTACACATTTTTTTCGTAAAAAGACAAAAAGTTAACCCAAATATCCATCTTTTTTTCCTTAACTTTTTAGTTTAAAAAGATAAAAAGTGCACTTATTTAGGATACCCCAAACAACCCCTAAAAACGCCGGTGGGGCCGGCAACCAATAAAATTCATCAATTAAATGATAAAGTACATAAATTACCCCAGTTATAGCCAAGTGAGGTGAGGTCTGCTGTAATAAAAGAACCTTAAGCATTAAATTGGTTCAATAAGATTTCTCACAAGATACAACTTATTTGAGGGACTTTTATTAAAAAAATTAATTTAATCAAGAAATATTTATTTATTTACATCAACAAAAGTGCTAAAATGGCAATGCAACGCGAAACATAAAATAGTAATAATCTTAAAATTCGTTGATTACAACTCAATATCATAAACAAAATTTCTCTATAGACTCGTTAATTCACAAAGAATATTGAGAATAAAGACTCAACAATGGTTGATTCACAAAGACATCCAAGGTTGGAACAAAAGAGTACAAAACTCAAAATATATTAATTCTCAAAAACTAGAGAGTCCTAAGATTTATATCCATTATTTATAAGCAAAGACCGACCTAACTTAAATAGGAAACAATCAGAATTGACAGTTTCATAATGAGCAATACATAAATAAAAAAATATATCAAAAATTATCAAAAATAAAAATATTATAATAAAATAAAATAAAAACTACTAATATATATGCTTCTACAATCATGGTAGATTTTACGGATCAGATTTCTAGATCCGTGCTTAGAGTAATTGAAATTTCAAAACTAAAAAGGCAAATTCCCAAAATTGACCATCAAATTTTACGCAATTCCAAATCCAGCCCTTTTTTGCCCTTTCTCTTACCTATCTCTTTGATTCAAAAGTTATATGACCATGCATGCTGCAACATCAGGTGAACACAAAAAAGTTGCGGCATAGCTGACATAGAAAAAGCCACCTTTAGTGTGGGGGAGACACTTTTGTAATTGACTAATAAATAACCAATGGCGACCTTAGCAAATGTGGGGCTTTCACTGCATAGTACTTTGGATTGTTGGGAATAAAAATTAAGCATGCCAAAAAATTATCTAGAATTTATATTCTCAAGGTCAAGATTCATTTATGAATCATAACAAAAAATTTAAATTTATATTGTATATTTAAATTTTTAAATAAATTTTTTGTTTTATTTTTTTGAGTTCATAGGCTTTCTGTAAATTAAAAAGAAGTGTAGTCTAGCGATGATGGGGTAGGGAAAGAATGGACAAAGAGAAATAGTTGGTGAAATTAAGAACATAGCAGAAAAAATTCATCAGCAATTAAATGAAAAGTACAAAAAGACACTAATAAATCAACATATCACAAGATTTTGAAACAACTATTTGTTGGATCACCCCATGTAATGGAGCAGCACCCATTGAGTTGTTAGTCCACTTGCAAATGGAGAACCCCACACTTCCACTTCACCCACCCCATTAGAGAATGGAATAGAGTAGGTGTGGCCAATCACTCCTCCCTCAATTGTGTATAAATTGAGGTGAGGAGGAGGAAGAAAATGAGAGAGAGTGTGGAGCCAAGAGTGAGCATATCAGTGAGGGTGAGATGTGAGACGAGAGAGACCCGTCTCCCTCGGTGTGAGCGAGGGAGACGGGAGAGTGGGAGAGTGAGTGAGGAGAGTGTGAGCTCCTCCTCTGTAATCTTTCTGTAATCTCCAAATTGGTATAGTGAAAACCGGCTACTCTCCCGTGGACGTAGGCATTGAGGCCGAACCACGTAAATATTGTGTCTCCTTGTGTGTGGGTGTGTATTTCTGCTTGGTATGGTTTCTATAAGGTCTTGGGCGGGATCCCCGATCCCAACAAGTGGTATCAGAGCCTCGTCGGTGGCATTTCGGAACCAAAACAGTGCAAAATCCGAATCTGCCCAGAAATCGAATTGCTCGAAATCGAGTTTTGAGCATACCAGGAGCAAGGGCTCGGCGAGAGGTCACATAAATGCAAAGAACACCCCAAACGGAGCACGGACGCGCCCTCACGCGCCCCTAGAAGGTGGCGCGTGAGGCCCAGCACAGGCACGCGCCACACGCGCCGAGGAGATATACCGGCGCGTCGTCTCACGCGCACGCACGCGCCCCACGCGCGGCGCAAGGAGGAAGACGACTGGGGAGTAGCGCGTGTACTACACGCGCCAGCCACACGCGCGCCACGTCAGCGACCACGTGGCGCTATGTGAGCGAAGGGATGCCACGTGGCCAGCCAGTCAACGCCACGTGGCCAGCCACGTCAGTGACACGTGGCGTGCCACGTCAGCGACACGTGGCACAGTGGACCAGTCACTGCACGCCACGTCATCTGCCACGTCAGCAGTGGGTTGACCGGTCAACCAGAGGCAGGGAGGGATCCTGTGTTGCGCGGCAATGGTACAGCCGCAAGAGGAAGGATCCAGTGCTTCGCGGCTATGGTGCAGCCGCAGATCTGAGGCGTACAAAATGTTTTGGCTAGATCTAAGCCATTTGGAGTCCGTTTTTGGCGATCCAATAGTGGTTTCCAACTATTTGGAGTATTCCGGACACATCTGTACGGTCAGATTTTGGAGACGGAGTTTCTGTAAAAAGAAGGCAGATTAAGGGGACGGACGGCATCGGGTGCAGCGGACGGAATATTCTGTTGGTACACGGAATATTCCCTGAACTTCTGAAAATTGCAATTTGGCCCAGAATTTTCAGAAAATTGTGGTGTGGCCCAGCTTTCGGGGATATTTTTCAGTGAGGTCCCCGGAAGTGCAGCGAAGGTTGGTCCTAGCTAATCGGACCGTTCCGGACGCAACCGCGAGGTCAGAATGGTGAAATTCTGAACGGTTTTTAAAGATTGTTAAAACATGGGAGTTTGTCATCTTTAATACTCGGAGGGAGGTTGCCGGATATTGTGGAACGCTGCGGATTCACTGAAGAGGTTAGAATGGGTAGATTCTAACCAGATTGGACAACCAGGTACAACTCGAGATAGATCATTGAAGACCAGAGGAGATCAGGCTTGATTAAATGGCAGATCGAGGGAGATCAGGATTGGTCAGGGGCGATCAGAGGATTGCAGGTATGATTATCTCAAAATCAACAATGTCTAGGAAAGTTCTGTCAAAAAGACAGTGTCTAAGGAGACTGGTTCTTAAGTGGGACCGGGTGTGACCCCACCAGTCTTTCCTGGGAACTTTCCTGGTTGTTGACGTCATCGGAGGATCTGGTTCAATCAGAAGAGAAGACCATTCATCAACGGATAGATGATTTGGCAACCAGTTCAGGCTCAGGGAAATGCTGTGGCTGTTGGAGCTACTGTATACGAGTAAGTACTGGTGATACGTGGACCTGTAGAACAATAGTTGCAAAGGAGCATACTAAGCGCAGGAGCACAAATGCAGACGTGCAGTAGTGCAAGGGTACGGTAGAGTATCGTACAGAGGCGCCAGAGGAGTGTGCAGCAGCGGGTGTTGTTGAAAGTTCACAGGAATTGCCAGACAGAGAAATTGAGACAAGTAAAACGCAAGAGTGCGTGCCAAGGAGTGGCAAGTCTTATTTCTCTATGGTGGTTTCTTTATTTCCATGGCAGCGGAGGATAGAGTTGATGCGGATCTCTCAGGCGAGCTCGACGCAGGGGAGCCAGAAGCCATGGGTGCGAGCACTATGCACAGGGTTGCATAGTGGTAACTTGTACAGACCGGTGGGAGTTGTCTTGGCAGAGGGCTAACTGTCAAACATCAGTACGGACGTACAAGTAAGATAGAACCAAACATCAGGGATTGCAGCACAGACAACGAGCGTATGTGGAAACGCTAGGAAGTTGTTCTGAAGTGCAGAAAGCAAAGGCTGGTTGTTCAGAAATAAGCTCCGAGCAAGGAAAATTGAGGATGTTGATGTGTCAAACTCTGAAGTTTTCTAGTTGCTCCGTGTTCATCATGCAAGGAGTTGCATGACAGTCAAGGGCATCCCAGCAGGGGGTGCAGGACATCAATCAGGGGGTGTCAGATATCTTGGTTACGCAAGTTCAAGCATAGCAAGTGAAGACATCCGAGACAGAAGCGTGGAAGAGATCTGTGGGAGATGGGAGCAGAGGCTCTCTCCAAATCAGAGAGTAGTGTGAGTTGAGTTGAGGATGTAGGATTCCCTCCTCCTCTTGTATCTCTGGTGTATTATCTCTAGCTTTCAGGGGATGCAGCGTCTCAGTGAAGAGATGAAGACTATGTTGAAATTTGGGCGTGACAAGATTAGCAGCAGTGTGTGCAGTGGATCACCTTACATGGGTTGAGGGGGTGATTTGTTGGATCACCCCATGTAATGGAGCACCCACTTGAGTTGTTAGTCCACTTGCAAATGGAGAACCCCACACTTCCACTTCACCCACCCCATTAGAGAATGGAATAGAGTAGGTGATGGCCAATCACCTCCTCCCTCAATTGTGTATAAATTGAGGTGAGGATGAGGAAGAAAATGAGAGAGAGTGTGGGAGCCAAGAGTAAGCATATCAGTGAGGGTGAGATGTGAGACGGAGAGACCCGTCTCCCTCGGTGTGAGCGAGGGAGACGGGAGAGTGGGTGAGTGAGGAGAGTGTGAGCTCCTCCTCTGTAATCTTTCTGTAATCTCCAAATTGGTATAGTGAAAACCGGCTACTCTCCCGTGGACGTAGGCATTGAGGCCGAATCACGTAAATATTGTGTCTCCTTGTGTGTGGGTGTGTATTTCTGCTTGGTATGGTTTCTATAAGGTCTTGGGCGGGATCCCCGATCCCAACACTATTATATTTGCCAGTTAAACTACATGCTTCCAATTTCATAAAATTTCCTCATCACAACAATGGCCTTCCAATCGCATATTCTTCTTTATTGTCTCTCAGTTTTTGCATTTTACATCTTTCTTGCAGTTTCTTGGGCAACTGCACTGAGCTTCAACCTGACCAACATCGGTTCCCAACATCCCAATGTCCACATAATAATCTACGGAGACGCTTGCATCTCCTCTGAAGGCATTCACGTCAGCGAACACCGCTAGCCCATTTGTCGCCGTGGAGTTTGATACTTATCGGAATGTTTGGGAGCCACAAAACGTCACCCCAGTCACTCGCGTTGGTATCGATATCATCTCTATTAAGTCTAATGTTACAAGAGTATGGTAAAATGATATAACTCATGGGATAGAAAATGCAGCTTGGATTAGTTATGACTCTAAGTTGAAAAAGTTGGGTGTTGTTTTCACTGGTTCTATAAAAATAGAAAAATGTTTTGCACCTCGAAAATTTCCCCCGAATCCCCGAATCACTGAAACGACGTCGTTTCAGTGATTTTGAATTTTTTTTTTTCTTTTTTTCCGCCATTGTTGACGCAGAGGGAGAGGGAGAAGAGGGAGAGGAGGGAGAGAAAGAGAAGAGAGGGAAGAGGAAGAGGAGGTCGTCGCAGCAGCTCGCCTCCGGCCGTCCGCCGGCCCGTCGCAGCTACCCCGTCGCAGCTCTGCCCCGGTCGGCAGCTCCGTCGTCGCAGCCGCCCGTCGCAGCTCCGCCGTCCCCCTCCTCCTCCTCTCCTCCCTCTCCTCCCCTCCCCCTCCATTTTTTAGGCCCCCTCCAGTCCCCTCCTCCTTCCCTCCCCCCTCCCCTCCCCCTCACCTCCCCTCCCCTCCCCCTTCTTCGTCTTCTGCTTCTTCCCCTGTATAAAAAAAAAAAAAAAAAAAAAAAAAGGATTCGGGGGTTCGGGGGGACCTCGGATTCAAGGTCCCAATCGCGGTTGTAAATAATACCATAGTCAAACGTGACCTTCATTTCTCGGTTGACCTGAGGACTTATCCATAGTCAAACGTATCCTTCATTTCTCAGTTGATCAGAGGACGTACTTATCAAAATGGGTTGTGATTGGCTTTTTGGCTGGTGCTTTATTCCACATAGAAAAATGCTTGGGAGCACTAAAAAATGGAGTACTAGGGGAACACTAATAATGTGGCAGTGGGCCCTGCCTACTTCTATGCCTTGTTTTTGTGTTTTTGTGTTTTTTTTTTTGTCATTCCCATGCATTAGTGCTATTAGTGGTGCATTTTTAGTGGATGGGTACAAATTTCTATTTGGAATAATATGTTACTAGCATGTCACCCGTGCTATGTACGGAAAAATAATATTATTTATTAAAAATATGATAATTATATTTAATTTTTTATTTTTTTCCTTGTAAATAAAATTTTATATATAAGTTTAAGAGTTTTATTTTAAATGTTCCTTTACTATAATATTTACTCATGAACATAGATTAAAATTGTTGTATTGACAATTAACAATTAAAATTATGCTTTGTTATTAAAAAAAAATGACATAGTTCTAATAATTCACTATTTTAGAATAAAAATATATAATTTTAAAAATTGTTATGGTTTTTAAGAGGAAAATAATTAAAGAAATTTTAAAACTTAATGAATAAAAAAGAATCATCGTAACGTGTAATTTAAAATATCAAAAAAAGTTAAAATGAATAAAGATCTTAAAAAAGATGTGATTACAATTAAAACTAATGTCATATTTATTAATACGTATAATTTTATTTGGATATTATTTATATTTTAACATGCTTATTGAAAAAAAAATAAATAAAAATAAAAATATTAATAATTTTGAGTTTTAAATATAATTTATAGACTTGCTATATTAACTTTTGGAAGGAATATATTGGAATTTTTTTACAAAAATTGGATATTAGTCATTGAACAAATCTTATAAGATTTATAAAATAAAATTTATAATAGGAAGAAATAATGATATTGCAACATATGCATTTTAACAATTTTAAATTTTGAAAAAAAATAGATTAGGATTTCGAACTTCAATTATTGTACAAAATTTTTATTTATAATAATATAAATACGGATAGGTAATAGATAGATTAAAATTAATTATAAATATAGCTATATTAAAAGGATATGGTTTGTATAGCTATATTTTAAATTCTAAAATTTATTTTTAACTTCCTATATAAAAAGATTCAAAATTTTAAATTACATATGATTTTTTTTAGAAAATATAAGTAGAGAAAAAGTACCATAAAGGAATAGAAGAGCTGCACATATTAAAGATAAATAATTAAATAATTGACTAACAACTTTAATAGTTTAAATTTTTTGATTAAAATTAAAATTTCTATTTATAACTTTGAAAAACTATTATATGCCTTTGAAATAAGCTCTGCACCAACTGTCAATTAACACATATTATGATATCAAAAAAATATTAAAAGTAGATTTTTTTTTTTTAAAAAGTAATGATATACAAATATAAAATTAATACAAAAAACTTATTAATAAAGATTTTGTTTGGATTTTTATCTATCATTTTATAGTGAGTGACATGTTTTTTTATTATACAAATGACCCTATCACGCACATTTTAATGTAAAAATTATAGGAAAACAATATTAACAACAAAAAATAGTTATAAATAAAAAAACAGATAATGGTTGGTAGAGAGGAGGAGAAATACACACAAAATATGAAATACAAAACAAAAAAAAATGGTCATAGAAAATTAAAAAAAATAAAAAAAAAAGAAGAAGAAGAAGAAAAATGTTGTACCTAAAAGATAAAAGAGTCGTTTAAAGAATAGAACAGATTAAACATAACTAACCTCCAATTTGTCTCATAAAAATAAAGTTAAAAAAACAATCATTTCATTGTTCCATGAATATAATATTTATAGGGCGAGCAGACATGAATGACTTGGAAAAAGTATAATGTATGATGCTAAGATTTTTGAATAAAAGAAAGAATTGGTTAGAGAAAGAGTGCATAAGAATAATTTTTTTCATCTTTTCTTTTCTAAATTATAAATCATGGAATCATTATAAAAAATAATAAATTATGAGATTTTCTAAAAAAATATATATAGTATAGATATGCTTAAATTTATTTGGGAATAAAATTGTGTTTAATTATAAAAATATGATCTAGATATAAGGTTTAATTTTTATTTTATGTTAGGCTTAATTTTAGGTTTATATAGATTAGACCAGTTGTGAAATATTTTAATAATATACATTTTATGGGAGGTGAGAGAGTTTTCTTTTCATTAGATTTATTTTAGGAGAGAGAAAAAAAATGTATGAGATTTATATTCTTTTTAAAAAGTTAGATTTAAGATTTTGAAACACTTAAGGCCTCTAAGATGAAAAGTCACTTTGATATAATATATAGCATAGATAGATTATAAGATTTAAGAAAGAGAAAATATTAGGGGAGAGATTTTAGGAACTTGTAATTCAAATTTTTTTTTTAAATCTATAGTTACTTTGTTAGCCAATAGTATTATTTTTAAAATTTAAATTAGCAATTTTAGTTTTTTTTTTTTTAATCTATAGTTATTTTGTTAGCCAATAGTACTATTTTTAAATATTTAAAATTACAAAAATTAACAATTTTGATTTTACATTCTTTTTAATCTATAATGTTTTTGTTTTTAAATATATAATTACTTTGTTATAAGATGAGATTTGTGATTTTTTTTTTAATGGATAGTTACTTTATTATGAGATGGGATTTAGAAAAGAGAGAAATATTGGAGGGGGGAGGGGAGATTTTAGGAACTTGTAATTCAAAGTTTTAGGTGATTTTTTTTTTTTTTTTAATATAAATTACTTTGTTAGCTAATAGAATTATTTTTAAATATTTTTAAAATCAGAAAAATTAATTATTGTGGAATGAGAGTTTGGAACTCTCACAAGCCTTTTCCTTATATAATACTAACATATCACCCGTGCTATGCACGGATTATGTTTATAAATATCTATATATGTGAATTGTGATTTTAAATGTCTTTTTTTCTTCTTTTTTTTTAAATGTCTTCTTTTTTTCCTTTTTTATATTATATTAAGTTTATTATTTTATAATAATCATATGTGTTAGACTTTTCAAGGAATTAAATGTTTTTTTTTTAATTATATTATATTAAGTTTACTATTTTGATAATATCATATGTGTTGGATTTTTCAAGGAAATTTTTTTTATGCTTGTTCTTAATGCATTAAAATGTTATTATGAGGGATAATAATCATATGTGTTAGGACTTTTCAAGGAATTCAAATGTGTTGGATTTCAAAGAATTTTTTTTTATGCTTGTTCTTAATGCATTAAAGTGTTATTATGAGGGTAAGACTTGGGGGTTGGGAGAAGTTAATAAATGTTTACAATTATCTATATATGTGAAATGCGATTTTTAAATGTCTTTTTTTTTTTTTTTAAATGTCTTTTTTTTTTGTTTTTAAATGTCTTCTTTTTTTTCTTTTTTATATTATATTAAAGTTTAATATTTTGATAATAATCATATGTATTAGACTTTTCACATAATTAAATGTCTTTTTTTATTATATTATATTAAAGTTTAATATTTTGATAATAATCATATGTGTTGGATTTTTCAAGAAATTTTTTTATGTTTGTTCTTAATGCATTAAAGTGTTATTATGAGGGATAATAATCATATGTGTTGGGACTTTTCAAGAAATTTATATGTATTGGATTTCAAAGAATTTTTTTAATGCTTGTTCTCAATGCATTAAAGTGTTATTATGAGAGTAAGACTTGAAGGTTGGGAGAAGTTAATAAGTGCTAAGTTTTTTTTTTTTTTTAAATCAAAAAATCAGGAAATTTAGATTGGGAGATTGGAGCTCCCACAAGCCTTAGGGGTTAAAAACCCCCTTTGCTTAATATATAGTATAGATATAGATAGATATTTATATTTATATTTATATTTATATTTATTGTAGATATTTTTTTAATATAAATTATTATTTTTAAATTTTTATAAAATAATTTAATAATCCCATCACTAACTATAGTGTATGGGAGAAGTTGAAAAATGTGCTACAATAACTATGAGAGAAGTCAAAAGGCTTGTGGATTGGAAGAAATCAACAAATGCTGAGATTATTATTATTTTTAAATCAAAAAATTAGAAAATTAAGATTGGGATGTTGGAGCTCCCACAAGGCTTATGGGTTAGAAACCCCCTTTTGTTTAACTAGCCTATCACCCGTGCTATGCACGGGATAATTATAGATATTATATTTATTTTAGATTTTTTAATATATAAATTATGTTTTTTAAGATTTTTTTCTTATCACTAACCATAGTGTACGGGGGAAGTTGAAAAGAGTACTGCAGTAACTATACACGAATTGTATCTATAATTATTTGTATAAGGGGATTTTAAATGCTGATCAGGGGATTTTGACCAAATCAATAATTGCAGGCATGTGGAAAGATATGTGGATTGAAAAAAGTTAATAAATGCTAATCAGGAGATTTTGACCAAATCAATAAATGCTGAGTTTTTTTTTTTTAAATAAAAAATTTTAAAAATTCAGATTGGGATATTGAAGCTTCCATAGGCCTTAGGGGTTAAAAACCCCCCTTTGCTTAATATATAGTATAGATATAGATAGATAGATAGATAGATAGATAGATAGATAGATAGATATATCTCTTTATTTTTATTTTTATTTTTATTTTTATTTTTGTGTGGTTTCTATTCGGATATTTTTTTTTTCAATTTATTTAAGATGGAGTTGTAGGTATCTTCTTCTTTTTTAAAATTTAATTTATTTGTAGTTTCCGTTTGTTTTTAATTATTATTGTTTAGGTAAGTTATGATGTGAGTTAGATATGTGATAGACATGTGAGTTTTATTGATTTAAAGTTTATTTAGGTAAACTTTAAAGATTTTTTTTTAGTTTTTTAGTTTTTTTGTTATGTTATAATATAATATATAAAATATAGGTAGATATCTACAACTTTAATAGAAAATGTTATCTGATTTTTTGGGGAAGAGAAAATGAATGCAAGTTTTAATATTTTTTTTTTGAAAATTTGTGAGGGAGATTAGGAGGGAGAGATTATGAAATATTTTTGTTATTAAATAAATAAATCAGTCAATAGTTTTTTTTTAATCTATTTTGTAAATTAAAAATCAATAATTTTGGAAAATTGATTAATTTATCCCATTAAGTAATTTAAAATTTTGATAGATATACATAAAAAAAAATACATAATTATATTATTAAATCACAATTCAAATTTAGATGTTATATCTTTTTGAGATCTATAACTAAATTCTTATCTTTTTTTTTTTAATTTTTGTGTGTAACCATAGTGTATGGAAGAAATTGAAAAGAGTGTTGCAATAATTATGAGAGAAGTCAAAAGGGATTGTGGGTTGGGAAAAGTCAATAAATGCTGAGGTTGGATTGGGAGAAATCAATAAATGCTGAGGTTTTTTTTTTTTAAAATCAAAAAATTAGAAAATTAGGATTAGGAGATTGGAGCTCCTATCTGATTTTTTTGGGGAAGAGAAAATGAATGCAAGTTTTAATTTTTTTTTTTTGAAAATTTGTGAGAGAGATTAGGAGAGAGAGATTATGAAATATTTTTGTTATTAAATAAATAAATCAGTCAATAGTTTTTTTTTAATCTATTTTGTAAATTAAAAATCAATAATTTTGGAAAATTGATTAATTTGTCCCATTAAGTGATTTAAAATTTTGATAGATATACATAAAAAAAAATACATAATTATATTATTAAATCATAATTCAAATTTAGATGTTATATCTTTTTGAGATCTATAGCTAAATTCTTATCTTTTTTATTTTTGTGTGTAACTATAGTTTATGGGAGAAATTAAAAAGGATGTTACAATAATTATGAGAGAAGTCAAAAGCGATTGTGGGTTGGAAAAAGTTAATAAATGCTGAGATTGGGTTGGGAGAAGTCAATAAATGCTGATGTTTTTTTTTTTTTCAATCAAAAAATTAGAAAATTAGGATTAGGAGATTGGAGCTCCCACAAGCCTTGGGGTTAAAAACCCCCTTTTGCTTAATATATAGTATAGATATATAGTACTAGCCTATCACCCGTGCTATGCACGAGATAATTATACATATTTATATTTATTTTAGATTTTTTAGTATATATATTATGTTTTTTAAAATTTTTTATAATAATAATTTAACAATCTTATCACTAACCATAGTATATTGGAGAAGTTAAAAAGTGTACTGCAGTAACTATGCACGGATTGTATCTATAATTATCTGTATGAGGGGATTTTAAATGTTGATTAGAGAATTTTGACCAAATCAATAAATTCAGACATGTGGAAAGACATGTGGATTAAAAAAATGTAATAAATACTGATCAGGGAATATATATGTGAATTGTGATTTTTAAATGTCTTTTTTTTTAAATGTCTTCTTTTTCTTTTTTCTTTTTATATTATATTAAAGTTTAATATTTTGATAATAATCATATGTGTTGGACTTTTCAATAAATTAAATGTCTTGTTTTTTTTATATTATATTAAAGTTTAATATTTTGATAATAATCATATGTGTTGTACTTTTGAAGGAATTTTTTTTATTCTTATTCTTAATGCATTAAAGTGTTATTATGAGGGATAATAATCATATGTGTTGGACTTTTCAATGAATTTTTTTTTATATTTATTCTTAATGTATTAAAATGTTATTATAAGGGTAAGGCTTGGGGGTTGTGAGAAATTAATAAATACTAAGATTTTTTTTTAAATCAAAAAATCAAGAAATTTAGATTGAGATATTGGAACTCCCACAAAACTTGTGGGTTAGAGATAGATATAAATTAATAGATAGATATAGATATAGATATTTATATTTGTTTTAATTTTTTTTTAATATACATATTATTTGTTTTGGAAAAGGTACTGCAGTAATTATGAGAGAAGTTAAAAAGTCTTATGAGTTGAGAGAAGTTAATAAATGCTGAGGTTAATTTTTTTTTTAAAAAAAAAAACAAAAAAATTAGAAAATTAGGATTGACATATTGGAGCTTCCACAAGCATTGGGGGTTAGAAACCCCCTTTTACTTAATATATAGTATAAATGAATATATTTTATAATATGATTCTGTAACATTTTTCATGAGATTGTGGATGTTAGATTGTGTTGTGTTATTATAAAGATGGGATCATGGGATGCTGGGAAATTTTTAAAATTTTTAAATAGGGATAAAATGTGGATGTAAAAAGAAATATTAGTTATGTAAATAGAAACTTAGCATCCTATGCTAAGATATATTTTTTATAATTAATTTATGATATTACAAATCAAATATAACACTTAATTAATACAACATAATTCTCAAAATGAGGAGAGAAATCTTAAATAAAAATACGGGAAACAAGTCTCGGAAGATTCAAATCACTAAACTTTTAATGAGGTTGTAATTGTTGGAAGGCGTGAGGTTTACATTGGCGGTGTTTGGGAACAAATTTTTTAGGTTGTTTTTTTGTTTTTTTTCACTAAAAGATAAATTGGTTACAAAATCAAAAAAAACAAATTCAAACAAAATATCACATCAAATCTCATAATCATTTCATTTTTTTTCTCACAAACATCACATCCAACCACAAAAAAACCCAACTATCTTCCCAAACACAAAAAAAAATTTCTCCAATAATATCGTACAACTAAAAGAACCTACAAAAAAAACTCACTTGCCAAACACCCACATTTTGTTCAAGCATAAAAAAACTACACATACTAATAATCTTACTAAAAATGTTAGAATAATACTATATGTACTAATTAATGTACACACTGGTGTACTAATAGATGATGTGGCATCATTGATATGGTTTTGAGTATTTGTAACTTATATAATAATTGTGGTCAATAATAATATCATAACACTAGTGTGTACACTAATTGGTACATGTAGCACTACCGAAAATGTTAGGATAAATTACACTTTGCCCCTCTAAAGTTTCAATCATTTCTTACTTTAGCCCTTTAAATTTGATTTTTCCCACTTTGGCCCTTTATATTTCCAATCATTTCCACTTTGATCCTTCATGTTTGCAATCCTTCCTACTTTGGCCCTTTAAGGTTGATTTTTCTCACTTTGGCCCTTCATATTTGTAATCCTTCCTACTTTGGCCCTTCATATTTGCAATCCTTCCCATTTTATTCATAGACTAACTTTCATCCAAAAAAAGTAACAAAATTTGTCACATCACTAACACATCAGCTCCATATGTGATGTAAAAAATTCACTAAAAATGTAAAAAACAAAAAAACAAAAAAATTAGAATTTGTTTTTAGTCTTTAGTGAACTTTTTTTTCAAATTTATTCATAAACATTATTACATTATAGATTAATCTAGATTAGATACAGCTAAAAAAATAAAACTAATTTAACTATAAAAAATAAAAATAAAAATAAAAAAGTTAACTAAAGACGAAAAAAAATAATAATAAATTTTTCATTCCAAAATTGACAATACAGGTGTTTGAGTCAATATATTTTCATTTTTTTTCTTTAATAAAATTTTTTATTTTTTTAGTTATATTTGTTTTTATTTTTATTGAGAGAGAGAGAGAGAGAGAGAATGTGTCACCTTTGCAATGAAGAAAATTCTTCAGCTCGCACACCTAAATGGGATCAGAAATCCTCAGCCAGCAGGCCTGGCCCTGAGGACAACAACAAAGGCTTAGGCCGGGTCCCAAATTTTGATTGAAAATTGGGGTGTTTGTTTGGGCTTTTTCGAATTAACTTATAGCTTCTAGTTTTAGAAAAGTTTTTTTGGACTATTGGTAAATTTATTTTAAACATCTTCGAATTTTAATAACTTATTTTAACTCAAAAAAACCGATTCTGAGAAGTTGCTCACCCCTTACTTCTGATTATTAGCCTTTGCTTTGGACATGTTAATTTACGGTTATACTCTTAAATTTTTTTATTTTTTATTTTTTTAAAAATAGAAAAAAAAAACCAAATGGAGTATAGATTATTATTATTATTATTGTGAAAAATGTAGACAAGGAATGAATAACAAAAAATAAAAGTTAATGAAAAAAACTATATCACAGCATATTAACAAAACACCACTCAGCATTATGATCTGATATGTTTTAGGGTATGTGTAGTTTCTACATTATGATCTGAGGGGTTGGCCTGAAATGCTGTTTTGTTGTTGGTTTGCTATGCCATTCTGGCTGTTATGCTGAGTATTCTGTCATGATCCTAATCTGGTGATGGTCTGCTCTGCTGTTTGGACTGCTATGTTGTGCTACTGATGCTCTGGATGGCCAAGCTTCCTCATGGTGATCTGTGTTGTGCTGTTGGATGCAAGTGGGCTGTCTTTTGGGGATGAAGCTTTGTTCATTTATGATGGCTGCTGTGATGATCTACTACTATCTGCTAGTGCTGGTCTGTGCTAGTTTGTATGTCTGTGTGTGCTCTTGTTATGGTGATTGGTTTGCTGAATGGTTTGTTGGTGGATTACTTAGTTGTACGGCTGCTTCAATGTCTGAGTAGATGGTGGAGCTGTTTGGTCTACAGGTGGTATGTTGCTTTGTGGTGGCTGTATTGTCACGCCCTCAAAAATAAACCCATAATAGACAATATAAACATGCATTATTATATTAAAACAATAATATAATCATCATCAGAGTCTTACGAAATAAAAAAATAATAAATGCCCTACGGGCTTACATCTTGCCAAGCCAACACTTGGACACAATTTACTGAGTTCTAACTCAAAACAGATAAAGCCCTAGGCTTGAAGATTACATGTTCAAATAAAACAAATAAAATAAACAAGTCTTCAAATTCAATTCCTCACAAGCTAAGTCCTTGGAGGGAGTGAACCACCTGAACCTGAAAAATAAAGTTCCCATATAGGGTGAGCCACAGCCCAGTAGAGAAATACTAAACCAAGCATAAGCAATAACTAAAGCATTAGCATCTGATACATGGTTAACACACTATAATCAAGTTACAATATTCATGACACGAATGTCTACACTGCCTATGACACATTGTCTATGGCACATTTTACTTTCCACTTATGGCTCAGAACCTGGCCAAATAACTCAACAGGGTTTCATCTTTTATTACCATTACTTCCAATCAACAGGAATAACAATTCAAGTTAGACCTAATCATAACAAATACACATAGTGGTATTGTATCATTCACAATCAATTCACTTCCATACTTCCCAACTGATACACATTTTAGTGATGTATCATATTCACAATAAATAGAAATATTTCTATTAAACAATAAGCACACATAAGAGTGATGCTACTGGAGTCCATCCCCTATCTCCTCCCAATAAATCCGGTTTAGAGGTCCATCCCCTATCTTCCCCTAAACCGTGGAGTTCATCCCCTATCTCCTCCAAATAAAAATGCATATGCAATGAAACACACAATTGCCATATACAACACATAATCAATACAAGTAATGTTCTGTATTAATTCAACAGTCAACATAGGTGACATAATTTCAGTTATACCTAAGCCGCATGCAAGGTCTACAACAATCAATGGCTATCCTCCACCGATAGCCCAAAACAGTTATTTCTAAACAAGAAATAAATATAACAATGAATGTAAATTTAACATTCCCAATTCTATGAATTAAACCAAATTCCACATTATTCCTTTAAATTAATTATACAAATTAATCTAAACCAAACCCTAAGGTTTCTTCCAAAATTACCAAACTACCCCCACATACCAAAATTACCAAACTACCCCCCACATACCAAAATACTAACACTTATGATTAAAGCGTATAAATGGAGTAGGAAATCCCTACCTCGAATATATAACTCAGAAGAAGAAGAGAGATGATGCCCAAACTTCAAAGTGCTCCAAACCACGAATTTCTCAGATTAAATGAAAGCCCTCACTCCCCTCTATCTTATTTGTAAAGCAACTAGGGCAAAAACCCACCCTAACTAGATCAAACCTAGGAGAGAAGGTGTTTAGAGAAGAAGAGAAGTCGGACTTTAGGGTTTTAGAATCAAAAAGGGGCTGAAAACTGTTTTAAAATACGCTTCTGCGTATTTATACCTGACAGGCTCGCTCGAGCGAAGACCTGGTCGCTCGAGCGACCAGACACAGAAAATCATCGCTCGAGCGAAGAAATGCTCGCTCGAGCCAAAAACTCGATGCTTCAGGTCTGCAACCCAGAAGCTCGCTCGAGCGAAGGAAAGCTCGCTCGAGCGAAGAACTCAAAGACATACACCTCACTCGCTCGAGCGAAGGAAGCTCGCTCGAGCCAAGAAACACATCCATCAGGTCTAAGTACTGGACGCAAAGCTCGCTCGAGCGAAGGGACCCTGGCTCGAGCGAAGGACCAAAATCAAAGACCTCGCTCGAGCGAAGAAGAGCTCGCTCGAGCGACCAACCCAAAAACTGGACATGTACTTTTGGTTTCTAAACCCAACCAACCTGTAACATAACCTGCCCAAAAATCCTATAACTCAAAATAAAGAATTAAAGGACACAACAACAACAATACAACAATGGAATCTACGGAACATAAGTCCGGATACAATAATCAAATGGGAAAAGACCGGGGTCGCTATAACCTCCCCCCCTTAAAAGAATTTCGTCCCCGAAATTAGCATAAGTTTGTAAAAACAAGTTTTTTTTTTCTCAATTCCCAATGATATCATAAAGCAATAAACAACATCTTGACCCAATACCGGTCACTTCATCTCTAATCAAGAGGCATCTCATAATATGTATAAATCAACATATATTCAACTTGCATCAATATTATGCATTAATCTTTTCAATGTTAACAATTTCCATATCATATTCAATCTCATGATATAATTAACACATTCAATATATAATGTTATACTCCACTTCCGTAAAAAGGCAAGTTTCAAAATGTTAACATTAAACCAAAACATTCTCAATGTTTTCCCAACTTAAGACATATATATATAAAGCTCTTAAGTTCAACAATATTACATAATCTAAATACAAGATTACAAATCAGTAAACAAGTCCGGATATTTCTCACGGACTTCCAACTCACGTTCCCAAGTGGCTTCCTCCACTCCGTGATGCTTCCACAAAACCTTCACCAAAGGGATGGTCTTGCCACGCAGGACTTGATCCCGCCTATCCAAAACTCGAATCGGTCTCTCCTCATACGAGACATCCTCATCAACAACTAAATCAGTCCAATCCAGTACATGTGACGGATCTGGCTCATACTTCCGAAGCATACTCACATGAAACACATCATGAACTCCGGATAACTGCGGTGGCAAAGCTAAACGATAAGCAGCCTCGCCAATCCTCTCAAGGATCTCAAAAGGCCCAATAAACCGAGGGGACAACTTCCCGCTCTTCCCAAACCTCATCAAACCCCGCTTAGGTGATATCTTCAAAAAGACATGATCACCCACCTCAAATACCAAAGGTCTCCTCCTACGGTCAGCATAAGATTTCTGACGACTCTGTGCTGTAACAAGCCTCTTACGGATAAGCTCAACTTTCTCCGTCGTTTCCCTCACCAACTCCGGACCCAACAAAGGTGCATCACCCACCTCGGCCCAACAAACAGGAGATCTACACGGTCGGCCGTACAAGGCCTCAAACGGTGCCATACCGATACTAGACTGAAAGCTGTTGTTGTAGGCAAACTCCACTAATGGTAAGTGCCTCTCCCACGACCCACTAAAGTCGAGAACACAACCCCGAAGCATATCCTCAAGGATCTGAATAGTACGCTCGGACTGCCCGTCAGTCTGAGGATGGTAAGCCGTGCTAAGGGTCAACTTAGTGCCTAAAGCACTCTGCAAACTCTGCCACAACCTGGCAGTGAAACGAGGATCTCTATCTGAGACGATCGTCACTGGGACCCGTGCAACCTCACTATGTCCCGAACATACAACTCAGCAAGATGATCTACTGAATCTCTAACACGCATCGGAATGAAGTGCGCCGACTTCGTCAACCGGTCTACAACCACCCAAATAGCATCACTACCCCGCTGAGTCCTCGGAAGACCCACAACGAAGTCCATAGTGACATGCTCCCACTTCCACTCGGCAATAGGCAAGGGTTGCAACAAACCCGCTGGCCTCTGATGCTCGGCCTTCACTTGCTGACAAGTAAGGCACCTAGATACGAAAGCTGCCACATCTCTCTTCATACCCCGCCACCAGAACTGGCGACCCAAATCCCGATACATCTTAGTACCTCCCGGATGCACCGCAAGGCGCGAATGATGAAACTCTCGGAGTACCTCCTCTCGGCAAGACTCCGGCACAAACAAACGGTCTCGGTATCTCACACTTAGGTCGGGATACACCGTCAAACCCTTTTCAACCTTCCCATTAGAAATCTTCTCTCGAAGAGATTCTACCTCAAGATCACCCCTCTGAGCCTCTAACACTCGAGTCACAAGTGTAGGCTGTGCAACAACAGAAAACAAGGCCGCAGCCTCTACGGATTCGCCCAGATGCAAATCAAACTCCCCAACTGTACCCAACATCTCCCACTCCCGGATGGCTATACTAGCTAAGTCACCAACAGATTTCCTACTAAGGGCATCGGCCACGACATTGGCCTTCCCCGGATGATAGTGCAACTCGAAGTCATAATCCTCAATGAACTCCATCCACCTCCTCTGCCTCAAATTCAAGTCTTTCTGTGTAAACAGATATTTCAGACTCTTATGATCCGAGAATACCTCGAACCTCTCACCATAAAGATAATGCCTCCAAATCTTCAAGGCAAATATCACAGCTGCTAACTCTAAATCATGCGTAGGGTAATTCTTCTCATGAATTTTCAACTGACGTGAGCCATAGGCAACCACTTTCCCCTCTTGCATCAACACACAACCCAGACCCTCTCGTGAGGCATCACAATAGACTGCATAACCCAACCCTCTCTCCGGAATAATCAAAACCGGAGCGGTGGTCAATCTAACCTTCAACTCCTGAAACGACTTTTCACAAGTCTCAGTCCATACAAATTTGACTCCCTTCCGAGTCAATCTAGTCAACGGTGAAGCTAACCTGGAGAAATCCTTCACAAACCGACGGTAATACCCAGCTAATCCCAGAAAACTGCGGATCTCAAACACACTCTTAGGCTGTGCCCAATCTTGCACTGCCTCAGTCTTGGATGTATCAACAGACACCCCTTCCCCAGAAACTACATGGCCTAAGAACTTCACCTCTTCTAGCCAAAACTCACACTTCCCGAACTTAGCATAAAGTTTATGGGCTCTAAGTAACTCTAGCACCACTCTCAAGTGTGCCTCGTGCTCCTCCTCTGAAGGTGAATAAATCAAAATGTCGTCCACAAAGACGACCACAAAACGATCCAAGAATTCCCGGAAGATCCGGTTCATCAAATCCATAAACACTGCCGGTGCATTGGTGAGCCCGAATGGCATCACCAGAAACTCATAATGGCCATACCGCGTACGGAATGCCGTCTTCGGAATATCCTCCTCCCTGACTCTCAACTGATGATAACCCGATCTCAAATCTATCTTAGAGAAACAACGGGAACCCTTCAATTGGTCAAACAAATCATCAATACGGGGCATAGGATACTTATTCTTAACTGTAGCCCGATTCAACTTTCTGTAATCAATACACAGTCTCAAAGCACCACCTTTCTTCTTAGCAAAGAGGGCCGGTGCTCCCCACGGCGAAACACTAGGACGGATATAGCCCTTATCTAACAACTCCTGGAGTTGAATCTTCAACTCAACTAACTCGGCTGGGGCAAAACGGTAAGGTGCCATAGAAATCGGCGCCGTGCCGGGCACTAAATCAATGGAGAACTCAATCTCTCGCTGAGGTGGCAAACTAACAAGATCCTCGGGAAAAACGTCCGAATACTCACAGACCACCCTCGGCAACACAATCTGGGTCTCATCACCCTCACTAATCGAAAGACTAGCAAGTAGACCACTAAGCTCACTCCGCCCTCGCGGATCATAACCCGGTGGCAAAACACTACCAACCCGGTCCCCCAGAAAACGAAAACACTCCCCGTTCACGGTACAACAAGTGACCCTCTGACGGTAGCAATCAATAACTGCCCGGTATGACGACAACCAGTCCATACCCAAAATAACATCAAAGCCCTTCATGGGCATAACTACAAAAGAGAAAGGGATTCTATGATCATCGACCTCTATATCACAACCCCTGACACCTTGTTTCAAAATCAACTCACCCCCAAGTGGCGACACTACACAAATAGGAGATGCTAACTGAGCTAACTCCAACTCCAAAATAGATGCAAATGCAGCAGACACAAAGGAATGAGATGCACCCGTATCAATCAGAACACTAGCAACTGAATTGCAAAACAAGAAGGTACCTCTCACAACAGACGGAGTCGGCACAAGATCCTGCGCGCGGTAACAGCATACACGCGCCCAGACGACCTCTGATCAACCTGCTCACCCCTCGGAGCAGTAGACTGCTGCACAGATTGGGACGAAGAAGCCCCCTGATTGGCCCTCGAGGCCTGACCCGACTGAGCTGGCTGCTGACCCTGAGTCTGCCTCAAACCAGATGCACCAGGTGTGCCACTCAACTGCGGGCAATACCTCTTCATGTGCCCTGGCTGACCACACTGATAGCACGAGAGTGGCTGGCCTCTACCCTGACTCTGGCTCTGAGATCGAGCCGAAGAAGATGCTGCTCTCTGAACTCCTCCCCTCTGAGGACAAACTGGAGACTTGTGACCCAGCTGGCCACACTTGAAGCAAGTGATGTCTCCCTGACTGCCTTTCCCTGAACTAGCACTCTGCACAGGAAAAGTAGACCTAGAGAAGCTACTCTGAGGCTGCTGAGGAGTGAAACCTCTCTGCCTCCTGCCATCGCCCTGACCATCCTGACTCCTCTTGGAGCCTTTCTGCCCTACTTCCTCCTCCCGCATCGCGATCTCAGTATGGGCTGCTGCATCAACCAAACGCCCAAAATCCCTAATCATAGTCGGCACCATTCTCAATTTGAGGCCGCGCCTCAACTTCTTCTCGAACTCTATACACCGACGTTCCTCGGACGCCACTAACTCAGGTGCGAACCTGGACAAACTAGTAAATAAGGCCTCAAACTCAGCCACTGATGAACTATTCTGCTTCAGCTGGCAGAACTGATCTCTCAACGTCTCCTGAACAGCTGGAGACAGGTACTTCTCCTGAAAAGCATTCACAAACGCCTCCCATGTACCTCCAACACGAGCCTTAATGAATTTCCACCACTGACCCGCATCCCCTTTCAGCTGGAAAGATGCCAAGGTCACCTTCAACCCCTCGTCTTCGATGCCAAGCATCTCAAACGTTTTCGTTGTCTGTTCGAGCCATTCGTCTGCCTTAAGCGGCTCGCTAGGATCACCTACAAACACGTCCGGTTGAGACCGGAAGAACTCCCTCTTCAGAAAAGAAGGCCCTGCATCTGCAGCAACTACCGGGGCCGGAACTACCTGGGCTGGATTCGCAGCCCTCAGAATGTCAACTGATGCCTGAAATGCCCCTGCTATCTCTTGGGCCAAAGCGCCCAAAAACGGCTGTCCTACTGGCTCGGCCACATTGGCCTGGCCAACACCCTCCTGAACTGCCGGAATCTCCTCCGGTATAGGCACTTCCTGCCTAGCCTGTCTACCGCGCCTACCGCGACCTCGTCCTCGTCCTGACATCCTATTAAGGAAACAAAGACGTTAGCACATTAATAAATGTACCAAAGCTAAACACTCACGTCCTAATGCATTGGACAACAATAATCACACCACGTAAGCACATAATCACATAAGCACCTACGAATTTCATTCCTGGATAATGATAGTCCCAAAGGGTTACTATAGTTCCGGTTGGAAGCAGCATTGATCAAGTGCCTTTCCAACAAGACTACTAGAAACTCAAGGATCCAATCAATATCTAGAAACTACATTCCATACCCACATAATCACATAAACATGTTATCATATAAGCATGCAATCATTACACTAAGTCTCTATCAAACGAGACGAACCCATTGTGATACTAATCACTTCCCACGTACCCAAAGTATTCAAACCCGGTACGCTCTGATACCAAGTTGTAACGCCCTCAAAATTCAACCCAAATAAAAAAAAACATGCATTATTAAAAAACATTATTATTAATCATCATCAGAGTCTTACGAAATAAAATACCATAATAAATGCCCTACGGGCTTACATCTTGCCAAGCCAACACTTGGATACAATTTACTGAGTTCTAACTCAAAACAGATAAAGCCCTAGGCTTGAAGATTACAATGTTCAAATAAAACAAATAAAATAAACAATCTTCAAATTCAATTCCTCACAAGCTAAGTCCTTGGAGGGAGTGAACCACCTGAACCTGAAAAATAAAGTTCCCATATAGGGTGAGCCACAGCCCAGTAAGAAATACTAAACCAAGCATAAGCAATAACTAAAGCATTAGCATCTGATACATGGTTAACACACTATAATCAAGTTACAATATTCATGACACGAATGTCTACACTGCCTATGACACATTGTCTATGGCACATTTTACTTTCCACTTATGGCTCAGAACCTGGCCAAATAACTCAACAGGGTTTCATCTTTTATTACCATTACTTCCAATCAACAGGAATAACAATTCAAGTTAGACCTAATCATAACAAATACACATAGTGGTATTGTATCATTCACAATCAATTCACTTCCATACTTCCCAACTGATACACATTTTAGTGATGTATCATATTCACAATAAATAGAAATATTTCTATTAAACAATAAGCACACATAAGAGTGATGCTACTGGAGTCCATCCCCTATCTCCTCCCAATAAATCCGGTTTAGAGGTCCATCCCCTATCTTCCCCTAAACCGTGGAGTTCATCCCCTATCTCCTCCAAATAAAAATGCATATGCAATGAAACACACAATTGCCATATACAACACATAATCAATACAAGTAATGTTCTGTATTAATTCAACAGTCAACATAGGTGACATAATTTCAGTTATACCTAAGCCGCATGCAAGGTCTACAACAATCAATGGCTATCCTCCACCGATAGCCCAAAACAGTTATTTCTAAACAAGAAATAAATATAACAATGAATGTAAATTTAACATTCCCAATTCTATGAATTAAACCAAATTCCACATTATTCCTTTAAATTAATTATACAAATTAATCTAAACCAAACCCTAAGGTTTCTTCCAAAATTACCAAACTACCCCCACATACCAAAATTACCAAACTACCCCCCACATACCAAAATACTAACACTTATGATTAAAGCGTATAAATGGAGTAGGAAATCCCTACCTCGAATATATAACTCAGAAAGAAGAAGAGAGATGATGCCCAAACTTCAAAGTGCTCCAAACCACGAATTTCTCAGATTAAATGGAAGCCCTCACTCCCCTCTATCTTATTTGTAAAGCAACTAGGGCAAAAACCCACCCTAACTAGATCAAACCTAGGAGAGAAGGTGTTTAGAGAAGAAGAGAAGTCGGACTTTAGGGTTTTAGAATCAAAAAGAGGCTGAAAACTGTTTTAAAATACGCTCTGCGTATTTATACCTGACAGGCTCGCTCGAGCGAAGACCTGGTCGCTCGAGCGACCAGACACAGAAAATCATCGCTCGAGCGAAGAAATGCTCGCTCGAGCCAAAAACTCGATGCTTCAGGTCTGCAACCCAGAAGCTCGCTCGAGCGAAGGAAAGCTCGCTCGAGCGAAGAACTCAAAGACATACACCTCACTCGCTCGAGCGAAGGAAGCTCGCTCGAGCCAAGAAACACATCCATCAGGTCTAAGTACTGGACGCAAAGCTCGCTCGAGCGAAGGGACCCTGGCTCGAGCGAAGGACCAAAATCAAAGACCTCGCTCGAGCGAAGAAGAGCTCGCTCGAGCGACCAACCCAAAAACTGGACATGTACTTTGGTTTCTAAACCCAACCAACCTGACATAACCTGCCCAATAAATCCTATAACTCAAAATAAAGAATTAAAGGACACAACAACAACAATGATAACAATGGAATCTACGGAACATAAGTCCGGATACACTAATCAAATGGGAAAAGACCGGGGTCGCTATATGTATGTCTGAGGCTGGAGAGTGGTAAAGTTAATGCCCCTTCTGTTATGCTTTTGAGAACCTGAGTCAGGTGTTGCTATGGGTTGGATGGATGTTGTGATCTGTCTGAATGGCTGGTGGCTGTGATCTGTCTGAATGGCTGGGGAGTTTAGAGCTGCTGTGCATGTGGTTGGTTCTGGATTGAAACTTAATTGCCATGAAAGGTTCAGTGAGGTGTGGTGCATTATATTGGATATGGAATGGCATTGAAGTTGGCTAGGGTATGATGGTGGGTAGCTTCCTGCTGGTCTAATCAAGGTGTATGTTGCTGAAGTCTGTTGCTATATTGCTTTTAATATGCAACAGATCAGGAGATGTATTAAGTGATGGGTTCTAGTGTATATAGAAAAGATGTTGAGTTTGCTGCTCAGTGAATTGTGGGGTGAAGTAGTGGAGGTATTATGCTGAAGATGGGTTCTAGTCTGAGATGGAATCTGGTGTGGGTTGGGTCTGCTCAGCTTGCTTAGTCTGCTCAGCCAACAGCAGAATTGCTGCAGCTGGAATTCTGAGGTTGGAGAGTGGTGTGCTGGGGTTTGAGTCTTGGTGTGTTAATCTATTTCTGCTACTGAGGAATGGAGAGTGGGTGTGCTCTGTCAGCTGCAGCTTTGGTGGATCTGAGGTTTAGAAGTTTTTTCAAGTTTTCAAGTTTGCATTAGTGGTTGTTTTTGAAGTTACTCAGCTGGTAGTAGGAGAGTTGCTCATGAATGAATACCTTAGACTCTGAAGTTGGACTCAAAAGCTTATGAATTTTGTGGCAGCAGCAGTTTTAGTGCATTGTATATGGTGGCTTATTACTTTAGGTGGCTCTGTTATGTTGAGATGAGCTGGTCTGTTGCTGCATTTTTGGGTTTGCATTTTGATCTGATTTTCTTCTGAACTGGTTTTATTCTATGGTTGTGCTGCTGTGAAGATTATGCTAGCATAATGAGCTCTAGGAATTTAAAATGTGGTTGATCAGCATACAGGGCCGTAAATCAGACTATGCTTAGGTGCTAGGTTTGGTTGGTTGGTTGGGTGGCTGTTCTGATGTTATTATGGTCTGTTCTTTTTTGTTGGTCTCTCACCAACTTGGGGTGCTAGCAAATGATAGGATGAGTTTTGTGGTGCCAACCTAGTTGGGATTATTTAGCTCATTGTGATGCTTTTACATCCCCCTTTTCTTTATTGATGTAATTGTCTTGTACCTTGTACTTGTTTATTCCATCAATAAATTTTTTTTTTTTGCCGATCAAAAAAAAACAAACACCACTCAGCAACTTAAATCTATAATCCAACAGCTACACCACAGAGATTAACAGTTTCTGATTAAAGTCATAATCTATAATCTGTTAAGTTATAATCTAGAATCTGTTTTAACAGTTACACCAAACGGGGCCAATGGAGCTCTCAATTCTTTATTCTAGTATACTCTTAAATATAGGAGATCAAGGTGTAAATCTTAGTTTATTATTCAATAAATCTTAAGATAAGTAATGACATTTTTTTATCAAATATTATTAAAAAATTCATTAATTATTAGTTTTTAGCGACAGTTTAAAAATTTTATCATAAAAATGTCACTAACTATAAATTTTGACGACAGTTTAAAAAAATAGTCACAAAAAATGTCATTAGTCTTTAACTTTTAGCGACAATTTGAAAAATTCATCACAAAAAAAGTCACTAATTATAAATTTTAGTTACAATTTATAAAAATCATGACAAAAAAGTCACTAATTGTCAATTTTTAACGACATATTCAAAAAATCATCACAAAAAATTATTTTTAATAACAATTTTAATATGATTTATTTTCAATATGATTTGATAGGAATTAAATCTAACTATTAAGACATATTAATAGTTTATCCTAAATATACAAAAGGCCCAATCTCTGTGGCCCAATATATCAAAAAAATTCTTCTCTTCACTCTCTCATTCTCTTCACTCTCTCATTCTCGACTGGTGGCAGCACGAAAACAAACATTGTCCGGCTCCGGCGACAAGAATCAGCCGTCCTGCAAATCAATCTCTGAGTTCTTCTTCCTCTCTCTTTATTTGTTTATCAAATTTTAATGGAATTACTAATTTTTTCTATCTAATTGATTCTAAATTTGATTAAAAAAAACTTGATTTGATATGAACTATTTCAATTTTTATCAATTTTTCATCAAAATATTTTTTAAAAGTTCTTTTCTGATCCCAAATTTTTTTTCCCATCAAATTTGACGGAAAAAAATATATCTCCAATGTTTCATCTTTTTAAATTTTTATCAAATTTAAATTTCATGAATAATTTGATGAGTCCTCAATTGATGAATAAAATGACTCCCTCTTGATTTGATGAACATATGATGAAACGAAAATATTAGAGATCCTAAATGTTTTATCAATTTCACATGAGTGTCGGATTCACGCCATGTGACTCACATGTGGTCTCACACCATGATTTTGTGAGTACTTTTTCATCAAATTTAAAAGAAAATGTAAAGGATTGAAGATACTGTTAGCTCTAATTTTGTTCCCATATGTGAGCCCTAATTATTTGAGGAATATAATTGTTTGGCCCTAATTATCACTAGGCATAATGTTTAAGCTACCTTAGCACTGTTAATTATGGCTTTTCACTTTGTAGTTGCTGCCCTCAGTTAGCCCTAATTATATTTGTTGTCCTAATTTGTGTTGTGTTGTTTGGTCCATGAATTCAATTATTGTTACATATGCTTATACGGTATGCAATAAAGCAATTCTAATTCTATGCTTGTTGCTATTTTTCATTGGTTTGGTGCTTCAATGGAAATCGCAAATCTTTTGTTATGCTCTAATTTATGAAAAATGTGTTATTTTTAGATGTCAGTTATTGTGAATTTGTGTGGATTTTTAAATATCTAGTCATGCCTCTTAGTAAGTATAATTTCAAATCAAAAAAGATCAAAAGAAAAAAAAAAAATTATTCAATCTCAAGGAGGAGCTAAATTTCTGATAGTAAGAAATAAATAGAAGGGCTTCCACCTAGGGCCCCTTAAAATTCAGGCCGCCCTGTTAGCTAATGTGGGTTTTGACCCTGCTTCTACATGAATATGCCAATCAATTTTTACTTAAAATCACTTATCTAAAACAAATTTAATCTGCTATCTTATATATCAAAAATTAGAAATGTAAGATAAAAATAAAAAAAAATAAAAACTGAGACTGACAGTGTAACTCACTTGACAATAAAAGAAACATAGAGTGCAAATATGTTTTTAATCATATTAGAAAAATAATTCATGCACTTTGAATTTTGAGCAATACCAAACCCATATATCCATTGTGCTCTAGACAAATTAAAGCTCAATACCCATCAAATTGCCATACTAACTGAAACAATTAGACGTTCCACTTTCACTACTGCTAATGTTGAGAACAATAAATAAAAGATACAAACACTTGTGTTTCTGTAATCCTTATATTATACGGGTTATTCCATTGTATCTTATTTTTGTGGTAGTAGTTAAAAATCTGCTACTTCATTTTAGACTAAAACGAATTCAATCATGGACTTTCTGTTGTCAATCATGCGGTCCAAATTGCGATAGGAGGACCCACCTTTCCCTCACAGATTTTCTGGCCATCTTTGCCATCCGATCAGTTGACCCACAAACTCATCTTCCTCACCTCATCAAATCCTTGATCATCTGCTCAACTATGAGTCTATCACAACAAGTGTCTTTCATGTCCATCCCAAGCCTCCACACCTCCCCGACAAACCTACTTACTGTTCACCTGTTGGCCGCAAAATAGGCCAACTCGGGAGATCACGAATGCGAAGGAAACTCTCCATTCCGGACAAGCCCGAGGCGATCTGTCCATGTCATCATCTCCTACAATTTCATAGTACGCAGTATTATAGTGCATAACAAGCAATGTAAAAATCATTATAGACTTTCAACTTAAAGTTAAATCATGGATAATGTATTAGGGAGGTGCTTGGATTTCTGCTTCAGTTGGCCCATTGTTGTAATGAAGAAACTTTTTCGCAAAAATCATCTTGAAGCTTTTTCTAGTTGACCGGCCAATCGATAGCTTCCAAATGTTTTTATGATTCATTTTTTCGTTATCTCTATCATTTTTGATAAATTAAGATAGAGCATTAATACCAAATAAATTATGTAGTTGTTAACATCTTTTGGGTAAGTAATAGTTATTTAAAACATTATGCATCCAGAAAATTACATATAATTTGAATCTGCCGTTTATATTTAAATTTAGAGGAAATATCATTTTGCCCCTCAAACTTTCACACGTTTTTTAATTTGACTTCAGATTTCAATTAATATCAATTTATACTCAAATTTTTAAAATTTTGATCAATTTGGCCATTGCCGTCACATTTCATCTATAATTAGATGGAATGTATTGAAGTGGTACCAAAATTCATTTGAAATTTCATTTTATCCCCCCAAACTATATCTTAAAAATCAATTTGGCCCCCAAATATATAAAAATTAAATTTTAAATATTTAATAAATAATTTTTATCTCAATAATGAAAAAATTAAATTTTAAATAATATATACTTTGCAAAATATATATATATATATAATATAAAAATCCTCATTTAGAATTATCTTGAAACTATGAAGCATGGATATTTCGATAAACATGTCATACTTGTACCGGATATTTACCGACGTATAGTATTTCTGCATACGTACCAGGTACACAATCACGTACTCAAATTTTTCCTTCTTAATTTTTGGTGTATCCAGACATATCTACTATATACTCAAACCATGGCGTACCTCAGTCAAAACAATATTTTCTTATACTACAAAGATAAAAATAACTTTTACTAGACTTCTTTTTCATTTTTAGTTTTGTTCTTAGCATGATTTTAAAATTAAGGTATGGTTTGTAAGTAATTTAATATTTAATTTTAATTTATCTTATACCTGTACTTTTGGCATTAAATATCAATTGTATGTTGGATTTAACAAATTAAACTATTTAATTAATTTTTGTATTATTCCAAAGTAAAAACAAATATTTTTTTACAAACGTATTAAATTCTACATATAACATACCAATATTAGTACTCTACCCGTACATATGTTTCATAGGTCTCAAATTATCTTGAGTTGATCTCGAAGAAACTTATTCAGCAGAAAATTTCTTGACTACGCTATGTATGTGTGCACGCGCAATTATAACTAGTTTATTACCCATTTCAATAGAATTGATCAACTAGTAATTTCAAAATTGAGTGGGAAAAAAATTTCAATTTTAGTAAGTACCAGGTACGGATACGACATGTTTGTCGAAATACCCATACTTCATAGTCTCAAGTAGGGCTGCAAACGAACCAAGCCGAGCCGAGCTGTGCTGAGCTCGAGCTCGGCTCGTTTACTTATTGAGCTCGTTTATTGAGCTTGAGCTCTGCTCGATAAGAAACTGGGCTCGAGCTTGGCTCAGCTCAGCTCAATAATTTTTTTTTAATATTATTTATATTATTTAAATAAAAAATTTTAAATAAAAAACATTATTTGTATTATTTAATATATAAATAATATAGTTATTATATAATTTAAATAAAGATAAACGAGCCGAGCTTATGCGAGCTCGAGCTCGGCTCGTTTACTAAACGAGTCAAGCTAAGCCGAACCCTTAATGAGCCAAGCCGAGTTTGTTCATGAATAGTTCGGTTCATTTGCAGCCCTAGTCTCAAGATAATTCTGAATGATGATTTTTTATTATTATTATTATTTTGCAAAATATATATTATTTAAAATTTATTTTTTTCATTATTAAGATAAAAAAATTATTTATTAAATATTTTTTAAAAATTGGGGCAAATTGATTTTTAAGGCATAATTTGGGGGTAAAATGAAATTCTAGATGAATTTTGGTGTCACGTCAACACAATTTGTTTAATTGTACACAGAATGTGACGGCATGAGCCAAATTGATCAAAATTTTGAAAATTTAAATGTAAAATTGATATTAATCGAAATTTGAAGGTCAAATTAAAAAACGTGTGAAAGTTTGATGGACAAAATGATATTTTTAAATTTATTATAATGTAGTAGAACACGTAACATTCTTTTTTATATATTTTTTTTAGACATGCAGTAATGTTGAAAAATTTCAAGACCAAATATTATAAGTCAAAAAGTGTAAGAACACATAAATCGACTATGGGATTTTGGGTGAATATTGAGTACTATGTATAACAGTTACTGTTGTACAGCATATTGGAACTATATCGAGGCTTATTTCGATGATTCGAACCATTTATTTTTTAGAATATATCGAGTAAAATATATCTGTAAAAAATAAAATTGATCGAATATCGATAGTCCTTTCATCAAATCACATTTATTTCTAAAAAATGAATAGTAAGTATAATTTGAAACATACAAATGTGATTTGATGAAAGGGCTAACAATATCTAATCAACTTAATTTTGTACAAGTATATTCTACTTAATATATTTTCAAAAAATAACAGTTCAGATAATCAAAATAGATCCAATATACCACACCCAACTCCATTATAAGGTCACACAATCTTCTCATATGAGATAAGTCTATGGGTCGCACACCACTTGAAAGAAGTGTGTTGGATTTTGTAGTTAGTTTTTTGTGCAAATAGAAGAACTCATTACCTCTAAGGGGAAGTTCGCCGGTTTCAATGAGTTTAGGAATACTGAAAAAAGTCCAAAAACAGCTAGCACTGACCGTACAAAAAGAAATAATAGGGATTCCAACCTCCTTCGCGACATCAATAGTGAAACGTAACACATGATCCCATCCATTATAATGCAGGCACCGACGCTTAAATTCATAATTCAAGCAGCCAGAGATCAACATATCTCGAAATTGTGATTTCATCACAACCCTAATCGAGTGAAACAATTCCATGACTCGATCACCGGAACGCGGGTGGTCTGCTGGAAGGCCATCAGGAATGGTCTCAAAATTGAACCCAGCATAAGGCCCAAAACCAGACCGAACGTCAGTGTAGCGAAGGAGGCAGCAGTGATTGTGCTCGGAATTGAGGAAGGTGACATCGATGCCTGCAAGGCAGAAAAGCTCAGCCAATTTAAGCATGGAGTTCACATGGCCTTGAATTGGAAAGGGGACGATGAGGACATGAGGAGGATGTGATTGTGAATTTTGATCCATCTAAGTATATATTTTCTTAATACATTGTTTGTTTTTGTGTACAGTTTTTCTAGATACTTATAGAGACGAGTTTAAATTATTTGTTATGAATCAAGGGCTGGCTGGTCTTAATGGGAAATGCATTGGATTGAGTGATTTGGACAGAAAAGAAAAGAAATTAAGAGATATGTATTTTTCTTATATGTTTGAGCCTCCGTTTGGGAAGTGGGTTGGCTTTTTGACTTTTTGGCTTTTTTGGCTATTTTAGCCTGGGCTAAAAAGTTTGGTTTGGTAAGGACTTTTTGGCTTTTTTGACTTTTTTTGTGAGAGAAGAGTGTAATGATTATGGGTTGGATGTGATGTTTTGTTTGTTGTGGCTAAAATAGTCTATTTTGTCTTTTGTGGCTATTTTAGCCCCAACCTTTCTTGCCAAACGGACCCTGAATAATTTAAATGGAGAGAAAGGGGAGAAATGGAGAAAAAACAGAGAGAAACTCATTTCTCTTCTAACCCTCATTTTCAATCTTTCCAAGAGTGAAGAGATTGGAAGAGAAAAGAAACCAACAAATTCTTATATTTTCATAATACCAATTTTGTCCCAAAAAAAAAAAAAAAATACAATGATTGCAAATATAAAAAGGTTATTTTGGTAATATAACATAAAATAATTTCTTTTCTTTTCTCTTATAAAATCTAATCAAACAAGAAGAAAAGAAATTACAATCATTTCTTTTATTTTATTTCTTATTTATCCAACAAAAATGAGAGAAATTACAATCATCTCTTTTTTTTTTTCTTTTCTCTAATAACTTTACTTTTCTTTCTTAGTTTTCCAAACATAGTGTAATTGTTTATGTCTTATGCTTCAATTGTCTTATTCATTTATTGTTCACTCTTCTCGTGCTTCCAGAACTTCCGTTATTTTTAAGGAAAAATTATTCAATTGTGATTAGTGCCCCGAATTTGGGAGCACTAATAGCACTAATTTTCATATAAGGGAAGAAAAGAAGAAAAAAAAAAAAACAGTTACCCAAATTAGAAATTAGTGTCATTAGTGCTCACTAAATTAGTGCCCCAAATCATTTTTGAAATTATTTTACACTAATGTACTTTCAACCAATTCCGCAACCAATTCCGCTTTAGTTCTTTATTTTGAACTAGGGATGACCTGTGTCTAAAGGTACTGTCAACAATTTTTTTGGTATCATGCGCTACGAAACTTAATGGTAATAAATCAATTCAAAATGATAATGTCACTCTGACTTAAAACTTCACATATAAGAAACTGAAATTGTTTCTACACATTGAATTAGCGAAAGCATTTATAAATTTCAAATAGCAAATTTCAAAATTAAAGTCCAAAAAATGAATTATATATTTGAATGTAGCATATGCAAAGAATCTAGAAATAAATAAATAAAGTCCAAATAGCAAATTTTAGATTTTTATCCACGTCAAAATAACACATCTATACACTATAGCAAGTTAGAACGAGATAACCTTCAATAAAAGAAAGTTATTGAATTAGTATCATAACCGGTAACCCTTTCGCTTTATCAGTTCAAATTCCTTCAAATAAAGGTCAATGAACATTATGATACAAAAGAATCATCCTAGCTAACCCAAAAATAAATAAATAATTTAATATGAGAGAGCCAACCAATGACACACCGGTAGAAGCAACGTAACCCAATATTTCTAATATGGATCAATGACCTGCAAGAAAATCACTCGCTTAAATTCGCTTCAAAAAACCAATAGCTATGAAAATTCACATCAAAATGCATATGAAAATCGGAAAAAATTGTAATGAAGAATAATTGTATCAAAAGAAACTAAACATGAAAAATCGCATCAAAATACATGAGAAATCGGAAAATCAATAGCTATGAATTAAGAAGAATTGAACATAACTATTATGGTCAATTGAATTATGTCATTCAATGGCGAAGTGAGAATAGACATATGTATGCATTACTAAAGTAAACAAATGAATAGAAAAGCAAATAATAGTATAGATGGATCAATTGAGAATGCCGATAAATCATACAAACCTCCAAATAGAATTTAACTTAAATTTTGTAAGGGGAGCGAATAATTTTCTTTATTAAGACTAAGAGAGTCTTGTTATAAGGAAGAAGAATTTTTGAAGGCTGTAAAACCAAATAAAATTAAAATTTTAAACAATTAAAGCTTACCTTGTGTGAAGTATCCATTTTTGGATGATCATGCTCTTTTGAGTTTCTATCCCTGTGATAATGCATAACGCATTCTCTAGTAGGCAATAAAAAAAAAAAAATCAAACTTGAAATTAATGTTAATGGGCAAATCTAACTAAAATTAAACCCAAGGTTCATTAAATAAAATTAACTGTACTATTTTTTAAAACAAAGATTACAACCAAATACTTGTGCTGGTTCATTTATCATTTTAATATTTTTGGAATCAAAACCATTCAGAAACACGTTTAAATCTAACCCATTTTAAAAAAATCATTACATGAAGATGGGTTTCTAAAATCTAAACCATTTCAAAAAATTATTACATGAAATTCACAGCTTTCCTCACCTCATACCCAACACCACATTTGCCTCAAACCAATCAATTGACCTACCTACTAAAAAATAATAATAATAATAAAAAGGGATTACATACTTTTCACTTTCTAGATAATTGATAACATGTTGTATACTCCAAATCAATCACCAAGAATTTGCCCATAACATTTAAGAGAACACTTCATCAACATTAAGGGTTGAAAGTGAAATCACCTTCTTCTTTACTTACGAGGTACCATTATGCATAATCATCCAATTAAAAGTATAAAGTATGTTTAAACTACTTCAAGCATAAAGTAAGTTTATGCCATCACTCATTACTCCAGGATAACTAACTCATAACATAGATAGACTAATAACAAGATAGTCTACTGAATTAATTTAGTTCCAAAACCAAATATTTGAAGAAAAAAAGAAACAACCAATTGGCTTAAAACTAACTTCTGTTAATCTAGACCTCTTTACTATTTTTCTTTTACAAATTCTTTCTAGATCTCATTGAGCCAATCTCAGCATTGTTTATAGAGTCTTACAAAATAACTAGCAAAGCTAAAAGTATAATTTTTTTGGATAAATTACAAATGCACCCCTGAGGTTTGCTTAAAATACGAATTATCCCCTGTGGTTTGGAAAATTACAAATACCTCCTGTCAGAATTTTTTATTTAACAAAAATAATTGAAAAAGTGAAATTTCTAACTGTTCACCTATACAATAATAAAATTATCTGAATTATTAATTGAAATAAAATTTTAACATTATTAAAAATTGTTAATTAACTTGATGATTTGTTAATAAAAGGACCTATTTGTTATGAAATTAGAAACAGTAGAGGGCATAATGTAATTTCTAGAACCACAGGGGGTAATTTGTAATTTAAGTAAACCTCAAGGGGTGTGTTGTAATTTATCTTCTTTTTTTTTTTATCACAACTTACAATCCTCACTCTGAAAGTAAAATAAAAAATGAGAGGAGAAGAAGAAGAAGAAGAAGAAAGAAAGAAAGAAAGAAAGAAAAAGAAAACAAAAAGAAAGAACAGGCTCAGCTCTTGTACAAAATAACAAATGATTTTCACCTAATAAAACTAAAATATATTGAGTTAAAGAGTCATAGGAGTAAAGGGAAGAAGAAAAAAAAATTCACTCTAACCCATCCAATCAAAATTTTAATTTATTATAATCATATTTGTTTGTCACATCTATTTTAAAATGAATATACAATTGTGCCTACAGTGTTTAAATTTTAAAATGAAAATCTTAATTGATTATAAACACTGGTAGAGTTATAGGGTGTAGAAAAAGTAGTAGGCAAAGTTATTCTATTAATCAACCTGATCTAAATTTCTCTTCCACCCCCAAAATTACCTATATCAAGAAGAAAAATTACAATAAAAAGAAACTCAATAAATAAACTTCTAGTTTCCCAAACAAAGATAAAATTGTGAAGAAAAAAAAAGGCTCACTTGTTTAATGGGTTGTTGTGCGATTGCTCTCCATTTCTTGAAAAATTCACTAATAGACCTACACAACACTTCCATTCATTGTATAACTTGAATTTTTCAAGTCTAATCAAAGCAAAGCAAAATCAAACATAAAGGCATTCTAAACCATGCTAATTTTCAAAATTATAGTAAAAATTATCACAATAATTATCATCAAAATTGTATGAAATTCAAAAATTAAAATAGAAGACCCAAATTATCACCATAAAAAAATCAAGTACTCGCTCTTCTTTTCTGAACCTAGCTAATAATCCAGAAGATAGCCAACATGTGAATGAAGCCTATCTAATAAAAAATTTAAGATTCTTAATTTTCAAACATGTAAAATGAAGCCAAGTTGAACAATAGATTAGTAACAAATTATTGACAAATCCATCAATGGAAGGCAGACCAATTACCTAATCAACCATTGCGGCAAACAAAGTTACAACAACTTTTTATGAGCTAATCAAACACTCCTTCAAGCCAAGGCATATGTACCTGAAACAAAAGGAAGAATAGAAAATATAAGCAAGTAAGCTCCATTATCCAAAATCAACCCCTTAAAAATTGCCCATTGTTTGTTATGACACCAGATACGTAGGAATTAAGAATAACCTCTCAAGAGAATTCATAA
>JAPPVO010007470.1:0-24242 GCA_030407325.1 Camellia japonica | reverse complement strand
TCTTGCTCTCTAGGTACTTCTTCTCTCTAGATCCGCGCATTCTACGCGTTTCCCACACCCCTAAACATTTTCTTTCTTCGCGAACCCTTTTGTTCTCTTCGATGGAACTGATCAGAATTTGATTTCGAAACTTCTTCTTCGTCATTTCCACCGTTCAAGGATCATTTTCCCTTGAGTTTCTCCCAAGGTTAGTACACAACTTTTCCCGATTTTTCAACTTTCTTTGACTTTTTCTCTCTCCTGGGTTACTTTATTCAAAGTTCACCATTTCCCGCATTTTTGCTCATTTCGCATCCATTTCAGATGGTAGACGATGTCCCACATGATGGGCTTCCCTGTACTTCCTCCGGCAGAGTTTTGCAGGCGGACTTCGAGTTCGAGCCTGAGGTTAAGCCCGAGCCACTACAAGCCGAGCATTCGCCCATTCGATCTGACGAGGTACCACCTCGAGACACACATTATACAGTGCGGGAGGCATTAAGGCCTTCATTGATTTCGCCGAGGACACGCCCAGACGACCTCTTATTGAGAGAGCCTATGTGTCACTTGTCGGCCATAGCCGTAGAGGTACAAACTTCACTTTTCTGTAATACCCCCTTTAATCGTTGCATTTCTTGCACTGTTTTTGATTTGATTGCATCACATGCCTTGATCTGACTGTATTTCATACACTGCTACTTCACATTCAACTGTACTTCATACATCACTGCTCTGGCATTCAACTGTACTTTCAATTGTGCTTTCATTGCTTGATATAATTACATCACATGCATTAACACAGGATGGATCCCGCTCCTTCCGAGGCTACGGTACCATGACAGCTCGGGATTGGTACGACGAGCTTCCAGCTGGGGTCCGTGACATCATCGATGGGACCGGTTTCGGTCTATTCTGCTCCAGCTTGACGCGGGTCACAGCGAGCCGCCTCTCTTAGGGCTCTTGTGGAGAGGTGTGGGGTACCCACCACTCCTTCCACTTCTCCTCTACGGGAGAGATGACGATGACTCCTTCCTTACGACTTCCGCCATATCACTGGCTTAGGCGTAGGAGGTGATCCGATCCCCCTCGATCCTGACATGGGGGAGTAGGAGGCTGCATGGGCTGCACTACTTGGGGCACAGCACCGATACTTTGGGCAATATGGTTTCGATACACAGCTGGTTTGAGGAGCAGTTCAGAGGAGTCGAGCCCGAGACCATTGAGTAGACCGAGCAGTATGCCAGGGGCTTTCTCATGTTCCTCTTTGGTACCATCTTGTTCTCGAACATGTGGAATACCGTAGGCCTGTACTTTCTGAGCGCATTGGTGGTGTTGCAGCGAGTCCCGTTCTACGACTGGGGCAAAGCTGGTCTCACCACTTTATACGGATACATGAGCTGGACCTCTCGATGTGCGGGACCTTGATTGGCGGCTACTGCGAGCCTGGGAGGTACGCAGCTTAGTTCATTCTCTCACTTTGCATTTTCTACTTAGCATTTCCTGCTTTACATTTGCACAACGCATGTTACTTTCTGTCCTGCTTTTTCTGTATCTGCTTACACACTGTATGCTTTCTTTCTGCTTTGCATTTTCTGTATTCTGTTCATACACTGTATTGATCACATTTTCCTTACAGCTATGGGTGTATGCATACTTTCCCAGCTCTTGCCCCAGAGCCTATAGTGGAGACCCCAGCGACAGTCCCGTTCTCTCGGTATTGACGGCCTGCTCCGTTGTAGGACCCGGAGAGCTTCATGTTCTTCCGACACAGTATTTCGACATGGTCACGACGCGTGAGGTACCCAAACATAGTCATCCTGCTTTTCAACTAGTTTGATACACACAGTAGTAAATTGATAACGACTAATCATTTGTTCATTTTCCTCATCTTCAGATCACATGAAAGCTATGGGACGTGATCCGTCAGGGCCAGATTCGCATATGAGACCGCTAGGGTCGTGGCTCGCTACCACATCCTCCTTGAGGGACCGATCTGTCGCGCTTGGTTCCTGAGCGAGCGCTTCGTGCGCCAGACCTTGAGCCTGCCTGCCCCGTCTATACCGATGGCACCTCCAGCATCTATGAGAGAGACACATAGGCTCTCTGAGGAGGAGGTGATCCAGTTCATGGTAGGGCTAGATGCAGACCTTTTCCGCATGGAGGGCGACTACGCGACCTTCATTCAGACGCATCTGATGCCGCCTTTGACCACGTTCGAGGAGGTGAGGAAGCGAGAGCTCCAGTTGCGAGAGGGAGAGGAAGAGCGACTAGGTCTCACAGAAGGAGAGATCCTGAGGTGAGGCAGGAGACTGGATGGCCAGAGCTACAGACTACATTGTCTTACCGGAGACGTTCTGGGGAGATTTGCCAGATCCCCATTGAGCCTGCACCAGCTGGTCGCCACATTTTTCGGGTTCGAGCTTGACTCCGGTATGCACCGAACTTTACATCTGCATATTTATTTCCTTTTAACTATGCTTTATAGAATACTGATCCCTTCAATGCATTTACAAGCACCCATTGAGTACACAGGGCAGGCCCTTGAGTTCGTGGCTTCCTTGACAGACATAGTGTAGACGAGCCTGGATCTGCTTAGCCTCTACCGATCCTGGTAATTTTTCAATTTGCATTTCATGCCCTAAAGTTTTTCTGCTAATATATGAGCACTGCAACTGCTCCACACTAACTAACTGATCTGGCACATTACACCAAACACTACATCGATACACTATTCCCACACACTGTCCATCGCATACATACACTGCAATCATCCCTGTTCACAACAAATACACTGCAATCATCCACTGTTCACAGCATATCATCTGCAATCATTTACTGTCTACAACACATCATCTTTTGCATCCCATATGCATAGACTAATGCGTTTTCATAAATTGCCCTTTTCAGATTCCTTTCTAGATGCCAGCCCCGTCATACCCCAGCAAAGCAAGGCAGGACCTTCAGCACCCCCTCATCGGCAGAGAGGAGATGGAGAGAGAGCAGGCTCAGGCACACGGCGAGGTAGAGCCAGAGGCAGCCGCAGCGAGAGTGGCCCTTCAGAGCCGTTCTGGGCGATGATGATGATGATGAGACGAGCAAGGAGGTTGAGGTGGCGAGTGGCACATTCAGAGTCCTCTGGGATGGAGGCGGCGACTCCGGCTCAGGTTCAGCTGGAGGCGAGGCTGGAGAGACTGAGGAGGGCTCTGTTCAGCTTCAGACAGCGGTGCCGATGGTGACAGTGCTTTAGAGTCCGCTCACCGAGGAAGAGGACGAAGAGAGCCTATCGATCATGAGATAGACAGCACCAGCTTAGACGCTTTTTGCTTTGTTTTCTTTTTGCTAGTAGTTTTTGGCATATTGTACACGCCTTAGGCAGTTTTTATTTTCTTTAAAACTTGTACTCTTTTGCAAAAAGAAACCATGATGGGATGAAAACAGCTTTTTGGTTCAAAAGGTGTTACATTTTACATTCTAAGCATTACATCGCATCACACAACAAAAAATGAGATTGATTTTTGTTTGAAAACTGCACATTCAAATGCATTGCTCTTAATCAGGTAGTGAACCAACTAACAACTGAAAGAACAAAATGACTCGATAACAACACAAGTGCAACTTGATAAGCAAAATGCAATAACTCGATAAGCAAATCACATACAACTCGATAAGCAAGGTGCATACAACTCGATAAGCAAGGTGCATACAACTCGATAAGCAAAATGCATACACTCGATAAGCAAAGCTAAATAGTTATAACTTAGACAGACGTGTTCAAGCTCGAAAAGGACCAAAACAAGACCCCGAAAGGTACCGATGACAGAATTCAACTTCTGAAAGCATCTGGATCTTCACACAGGAGATCATTAAATATGAAGGAAGGCTGCCGACCATGGGGAATGGCCTGCCGGCCATTGATGACACCCCTGCCGGCCATTGATGACGCTTGCCGGCCATCAATGTGCTGCTGCCGGCCATCGATGGCAGAACCTCCGAAACGCTGACACTTGTCCTCCACTCAATGCCTTATCTTCTATAAAGGTTCCAGCTTCAGTGGGTTCTTCTATTCTAACTCCATTTTTGCCCCAAATGGAAGCATTTCTTGCCCAAAACTCTCCGATTGGCTTGCAGCTTTGGATGGCTTGGAAAAGTTTAAATTTCTGGGGTTTCGGAATAAATGCACTATTCACGTTGAGCCGCACCCCGCTGCGTTTTCCGTTCCTCCATGCCGCGACTAGGTGTTGGAATCCGGTAACTCATGTTTTTAGTTTTGGCAGGCAAGAGATATGCCCTACTTTTGACGATTTCCAAGCTTTAATGGAATCTCAGCGCGATGAAGAGATCTTGCCCCAATTCCGTTTTAGCCACGTCCAAGCTTTAGGACGGATGTGTGGCTTACTTTGCATGACGCTCGGTCTTTGATTCACGATGGAGAGCTAGATATTTCGAGCTTCATTCATCGATTTTCTGATGCCGGTGACCGCGGTGACCATCTTTGGCAGAGTTTTCGGCAACACGCCCTCTATTTATGCATGTTGTCTAATTCCTTGCTTGCCCCAGGCTTCGGAGGGTCTAGCGTTCGTTTGATTGAGGCTGCCCAAGGCTTAAAAGAGGGCAAGAGGTGTATTGGCATGACACTAGCTGAGACTCTAATGGGTTTGGATGCCTTCCATCATTGAGAGACAACCAGATTCGCAGGGAGTCCACTACTCTTACAGGTAATATTTCCCCACCCTTCTCTCGCATATGTATTTCAAACATCACTCGGCCCTCAGGCTCTGTTTTTTTCTCAAAACCCTTTTCTCACTTTTCTCTCCCACGTACACCTCTCTATTCTTTAATCTCTCATTTTTCATCCTCCCCAGATATGGTTGATGGACAAGTTGAGAGTGGTGGACTCATGCCTAGCATATTCAGCACGCGGCTATTTCTTCCGGCAGCGACTAGTGGATGCCCCAATGAGGGATGGTGGTGCAAATGGATGGGCAGCCTATCCATCATCAACATTGCTTGGCGCTGCCCTAGCTTAACCTACCAGCGATGAGCTACAGCATGTCCCGGCAACCTGGGATTCAGCTGATTGGACTAACACACAGCGCCTTTTACTTCCCATTTCGATTCCGGCGCCAATTTGGACATGATCAAACTTGCCCGGAAGATGGGGTAAAGTACCCCCACTGCATTTCTAGTTCGAGGCTCACAGCTAGCCGGTATGCATAAGCATGGAGCACAGAGAACTCTTGGCCCCCGCTCCCACTTTCAGTTGTGCCCTTCTAGCAAGTGCATAGCTTGGCTCGATGAAGAGGTGCAGACCGGGCCTACTTTGGCATCAGAGGTTTCCACAAGCTCTGGGAGGGGGGCAGGAACACCTGACTATACCTCGAGTTTATTGCTTTAATCTATACTTTCAAGTTTTCTTTATGAATGTAATAAAAAGCAACTTCAATTTTATTCAAGAGTAGGAGAACTCTGTACTGAAATCAATGAATTGAAGGTTTGTGGTACTGAAAATTTTCCGTTTGGTCTAAAAGTGGTCTAAGTTGTAAAATTAATTTTGAGCAAAATCAACTTTTATTAAACTCTTCAAAACCATTTTCGATATGGATCACAACTGGACACGCCTGAGATCTATCACTGAGATGTACAACCTCGATCCATCAACTGGAAAGTTGCCCCTAGTCTGAATAGCACTGCACTGAGATCACAACCGAGCTCTTGAATGCAAAATAGACAAAGATGGCCAACATGATCACATGGACAAAGTCGATTTTGGAAGTGTTTATGGCTGGATTTCAGAATGAAGTTGCCTACGTATCCCCGAATATGGGAATCAAGCCTTACGTAGTTCGGTTAAAAAATGTGAGTCATGTTGTACAGCTTCGACGGCGGAATGTTCATGCGGTTTGCATGGATCTGGCATTTGTGGCATCGCCGGACAAAGCCAATACAATCCTCCTCCATGGTTGACCAATAATAACCCTGCTGAGAATCTTCCGGGCTAGCATCACCCCGCTCAGTAGTGCGCTCCGCACTCTCCTCCGTGTATGGCCTCCATCAAACGCTTGGACTCTTCAGTATCAACACACAGTTTGTGCATCCCCATATGACCCTGCTTGTACAGTTTACCCCCCGCAGACGATGAACTGAGCAGCCATTTTTCTTATTGCCCTCTTATCTTGGCATTTGCCCCTGGTGGATAAGCTTCATTTTCCAAGAAGTTCCAGATATCATAATACCAGGGGTTCTGATCTTGTACTTCGTCTATGGCAGCAATCAGCTCGTAGGCCGGCACGAGTTTTCTGTTCAATGATAATCGGACGAATCCGGACTCCAAAAGGGATGTCTATCATAGAAGATAGAGTTGCTAATGAATCAGCGAACCTACTGTTCTCTCTTAACAGATGAGCGAAATTCAGTTTCTCAAACCGAGGAATCAGAACGTCCAAGGTCTGGTGATAGATTTTCATATTTTCTTCTTTAACTTTCCAATCTCTTTTAGCTTGAGATACAACAAGGTTCGAGTCCCCGATGACATCCAACTGTTTTGCCCCTAGTTCTAGGGCGGCTTCTAATCCAGCAACACATGCCTCATATTCTGCTTCATTATTCGATACCTTGAACCGGAGCTTGAAGGCTAAGGGTATACGGGAATTGTCGGGTGCTATCAGCAACACCCCTATCCCATACCCCGTACTGGTTTGACGCTCCGTCAAAATACATAGTCCAAGTTTCTTCTTCAACATGCAGAATGGCCTCATCTGGGAACATATATTCTACTGCTTCGTCCCCTTCCACTGGGTGATCGGCTAAGAACTCCGCTACCGCTCTTCCTTTCATAGACTTGCGCGTCATGTACTTTAGATCGAATTTGGAGAGAAGAAGCAACCAACGAGCTAGCCTACCCGTAAGTGCTGGTTTCTCAAATTGATATTTGATGGGATCTAATCTCGAAACCAGTATCAAAGAGTGAGCTAACAGGTAGTGCCTCAACTTCCTGGTACCCCATACCAAGGCCAGACAAGCCTTCTCCAGCAGAGTGTAGCAGGTCTCGTAATCCAGCATTTTCTTGCTTAGGTAGTAGATAGCCTTCTCTACCTTATCCTTAGATTCCTGTGCAAGCATGCAACCCATCATCGTTTCGGTCACTGATAGGTACAAAATCAACGGTTTCTCCGGCTCCGGCGGTGACAACACAGGTGGGTTCTGTAGGTATTGCTTGATCTGCTCGAAAGCAACTTGGCATCGGTCATCCCATTGGAACTTCTTTCCTTTCTTCAGGAGACCAAACAGTGGTTCACAAGTCAAGGTTAATTTTGCAATAAACCGTCTTATGAATTGCATTTTTCCCAGAAAGCCTCGCACCTCCTTTTCAGTCCTTGGTGGTGGCATTTCTAAGATGGCCTTGATTTTGGAAGGATCAACCTCGATGCCCCTCTGTGTGATCAAGAACCCCAGCATTTTTCCTGCTGTAACACCAAAAGTGCATTTCTGAGGATTCAACCACAACCTATACTCTTTGATCTGTTGGAAAAATTTCTTCAAGGCGGTGTAGTGGCTCTCTCTTTCCTTGGACTTGACAATCATGTCGTCCACGTACACCTCAACCTCTTTATGGATCATATCATGTAGGATCGTGGTCGCAGCCCGTTGATATGTAGTCCCAGCATTCTTCAAACCGAACGGCATCACCCTATAACAGTAGGTCCCCCACGGGGTAGTGAAAGTAGTCTTCTCCCTGTTTTCGGGTGCCATCAAAATTTGGTTGTAGCCTGAAAACCCATCCATGAACGAGAGCAGCGCATGCCCAATAGTGAAGTCCACACAGGAAAGTCGTCGATATGCGACAGAGGAAAGTCGTCCTTCGGATTGGCTTTGTTCAGATCTCTGAAGTCCACACAAACCCGAATTCTGTCGTCCTTCTTCGGCACCGGAACTATGTTGGCCAACCAAGTCGGATATTCAGATACTAACAAGAACCCTGCGTCAATCTGCTTGGTGACTTCTTGTTTGATTTTTAGAGCCCAGTTCGGGCGGATCCTTCGGAGCTTCTGCTTAACAGGTCGGGCCTCTAGGTTAAGAGGGATCCGATGCTGTACAATCTTAGGATTGATTCCAGGCATGTCTTCATAGGACCATGCGAAAACATCTTTGAAATCTTTTAATAAAGCGACTAAGCGCTCGTGTTCCTCAGAAGACAACGTGAATCCGATCTGGACCAGCCGCGGGTCTTTCTCAGTACCAACATTAATTGAGGTGATTTCATCAACCAAAGGTTTTACAAACCTCTCCTGTTCTTGATCAAGCAAATGTTTCAAAATCAGAGGAATTTCTTCTTCGTCGTTTTCATCGAAGTTTTGAAAGTCCTGATTAATGTAATAAACTAAAGGCATAGAAAAGTACTCAGAAGCCACAGCTATACCATTCTCATTAACAACATCCAGTTCCGTCTGATCCTTCGGTTACAACAGACTCAAAGGAAAATGAAAAAGACGACCTAGACAGGATAGTGGCATCCGAGTTATCGCCCCCAGGAATATCGGACTCAGACTCAAAAGAGCTGGAATCTAATTCCGACTTCACAGACTCTGTGGAATCAGATTCCGGCTCACTACCTGACCCGAAACTGCTTGACAAAAAGCCTTCCTCGTACTGCCAAACAAGGGAAGGTGCGATGGATGCATCGAGAATGCTAGAAGATGGGCCCACAATCGCTTGATCCCCAATCATGGAAACTGAGAAGTTATCTCCCAAGCACTTCGGTACGATCTGAGGATCTGAGAGGAGACAAGCCACTGCTACCCCCATCTCAATATCTGTGCTCTCAGACTCATCCTCCTTGCACTACTTAGCTTTAGCTGGTGGGTCTATCTGCTTTTTCGTAACTTCATCCCCTGACAACTGAAGGTCAAAAAAGATCTCGAAGCCGGGCAAACGCCGCTTTTCTGAATTCAGCCATGGCTCCGGAAAGCCGCAAAATGGGAAGTCTTCCCCCTCCCGGACAAAGCGTCCGTTTAGGGTTCCCTGGATAGGTCTGTGCACCAGCTCGTAGTGCTTCCCGGCTTGCTTAGCCTTGGCTCTTCCAGCCATTTCCCTTCTTTTCCTTGCCCAATCCTCTTTGGTAGGCAGATAACCTAAACTAAAGGTATACGGGTTTGTGGCACTTCGGCCAATGCGGCGACGCCTTTCCGGCCACTCCGTCCTAGTTCCATTCCGGGCATGTGTTGAAGCTTGTTCATGAGGTAAACAGATTGCGCACTGACGTATAGTCCCTCATCAATAGCTAGCATATCTTGTACTACTCGAGCCTCAGCGAAGGTGAATCCTGACAAAAACACATCCTCCACACTGTGCTCAATCTCCAGAACTGGTGTAGAAACCTCTGGCGGCGGATGTATGAACGAGTTCCCAAAAACAATTGCCACCCCTTCCTATGGGGGTACTTCAGCACCTGGTGTAAGGTGGAAGAGACAGCTTTCACCTGGTGCAACCAAGGTCACCCAAGGAGTAGATTGAAGGTGGCTGGAACATCCAAGACATGGAACTCAATGTCATTCTGCCCCAAGCCAATCTTAGTCTTGATCTGTATGGTCCCCATCACCTCCCGACTGGTGTTATCATAGGCTCGAATTACCTGGGCTGTTGGCGTGAAATCTGCGAGCTTCAACCCGATAACATATGCTATTCTCGACAGACATACATTGATTGCAGATCCCGTGTCGACCAGGACCACCGGTATCTATTTTTCTCTACACTTCACAAAGATATACAACGGCTTGTTATGATCGGAGCCCTCAGGCGATAGTTCCTTGTCGCCGAAGGTCAAGGTCAGGGAAGCTCCACCCGAGAAAACCAACCCTACCAACTGCTCGGGCGTCGTGTCAATTGAAAGCTTGGCCTTGTCCATGGCTGAAAGGACGGCCTGTCTATGCACCCTCGAGGCCATAAGCAGTCCCCAGATGGAGATGTCTGCTTGAATTTTCTTTAGTTGCTTCATTACAGCCTCCTCTTCCAGCAGCTTGTCTTTCTACTTTTCTGCTTTCCTGTCTTTCCTGGACGCCTCTGGCTGGTCCAAATGTGGGGGCTTGAAGTATCGCCCACTTCGGGTCATATGGTTGACCTCCTCAATATACCAGGTGTCATTTGGTTAGTTCTACCCCCAGTTTTCGTCAGTGTGGGCAAGACGTAAGTCATCGTCTTCCCACCACATCCCATCGGCCACCGACAGACAGCTGTCTGGTTCCGCTATAGCTGTTCCTGCGTTTTCAACACACTCGGCCCCCTTAGGTGCCTTGGCTTTTCTAGCCCTGTCTTCGTTCTCAATTTTCTCCTGTTCAAACCTCTTCAACGTAGCCTCCTGTTTGGTATCTGCCGTACTCAAATTACCCAAATCCTAAGCAAAATTCTTCGCACTGGTGCTCTCTGGCGATACTTCCTTGTTTCTTGGCCATTCCGGCCACTGCTGATGTTCCTGTCTCTGGCGTCCCTGTTCTGGCTGAGGCATCTCAACAACATCCGGCTCGTCACTGAGCCACCCGGTGGTATCTGTTGATCCATTCAAACCAAACCAGTTGATGCTCACGTCCCCCGGGTCCTACTCATTAAAGAACTGAAGGTTGCTGATATCCTCCTCTAGCTCGGCAAGGTCATCTAGCCCCTGACTTAGTCCATCCTCCCGAACCACACTGATCTCTGCCCCAGTTGGCAACTCTACCCTCGGCTTAGCCTGATCTGTTGACACAATATAACCACACGGGTTATATGCTTCCTCAGTAAAGCTCCCAGACCCTTCAGGTTCTGAACCAACACTCTCATTTGCCTCCAAAGTCACCCCAGTTCTGTCTTCGACAGTCACCACCACTGGCTCGGGCTGGGTCAGGGAGGTGCTCAACATGCACAAATCTGTGCTGTCTGGGATGAACACCTCAGGCTTAGGCAGGTGAGAGGGTGTGATGTATATGCTAGGGTCATACGGGATGGCCGCGGTTTGGATCAGGTTGATTTGCTTGGGTGGTGGAGCTCAGTTATGGGGTGGGAGTGGGTTGGTAGTGACATTTGGTTTTTCGGGAGGCGCAATCACCTTGTTGTCAATAAGATCCTGGATCTCATGACACAGTCTGTAGCAGAAGTCGGTGTCATGACCGTGCTGTTAGTGAAAGGCGCAATATTTGGCCAGGTTATGGGAAGAGGAAGTTTGTCTGGTAATGGCCACGGCTCCAGGGGCTTTAGATGCCCCTTTCTGATTAAAATCCCCAGGGCCTTGAACAAAGGCATATACAGCGGGGTAAAGGTCCTCTGGCTCCGAACTGGGTATTTTGCTGGTTTAGGGGTGGCACTAGATGTGCCGTGAAGGGTGTGGCTGTTTTTAGTGTGGTGATGGTGACCATGCCCACGTCAGAAGTCCTTGCGGCTGCAGCACTACTCGTACCTGCATTCGAACCGCGGGTAAACGCCCTCTTGGGATGCTCTCTCTCGTGGTCAATCAGACCTTGCTTCATGGCATCTTTAATCTGTACCCTAATCTCGTGTAAGACAGCAAAGGTGGGAAGGGGTAAGATGATCATTTTCTGCATGAGCTTGGGTTGAAGGTTGCACACAACCATCCTTATCTGATCCTTCTCTAGCGGCCGAGTCGTCATCATGGAGGCCTTGGCCCTCCATCGAGTGACAAAGTCAGAAAAGACCTCTTTCGGCTCTTACCTGGTTGCTTCAAGATCACGGGTCGTGACCTCGATCTGGGTGTTGTATGAATATTGGGCGACAAAGGCCTCAGCCATCTCCTCCCAACTTCTTTTCACTGAGTCCTCCAGCTTGGCGTACCAGATGGCCGCAATACCTAACAGGGTCCGACCGAAGAGTGATAATTTCTGGAGTCTCGTCAAGCCTATGAGGTGTAGAATATTAGAAAATAACCTCAAATGAACCATAAGATCGCCTGAACCATCAAAACGATCTATGTGAAGCATCTTGAACCTGTCCGACAAGGTCACCGCCGAATTAGTGTATCCATCTTCTATGTATGGGATCGAGTTGACTTCTTGGGCTCGCTTAAACAGCTTCTTGAGCTTACTGACTTTTAGCGCGGTTGGGTCCACCTCAAATTCGAACGGTGTGTCCATAGGATTAGCCGGTGCTTTAGACATCTGAGGTGGGATTGGCAGTGGGATTGGCCCTGTCGGAACGTCCGTATTTTCCTGGACATGAGCCGCCTCCCCGGGTGTTGGAACCATAGGTGGGGGTGGGGGTGGATGCGAAGCAGACGCTCCTGCTTGTTGGGGTTGCTGCTGCTACTGAAGTCTGGCAATTAGTTCTGCCTATTGAGCCACAACTTCCGCCTGACGGGCGATAACCTTTGCCTGGCGGGCAGCATCCCGTTGCATGGCCTGCATGGTCTCTTGGAGTTGACGCATCATGTCCTCCATACTGATTGTAAAAGGCTGATCTGACTGAACAGGTGTGTATTCCCTCTCTGAGGTGGAAGTAGATATCTTAGCCCAACTGTGCACAGGTGAGGTGGATAATGACCGCTGATCTAGTAACCGCTGTACTGATGATCTGTGCCTGGATGATCTCCGTCTCAGAACTAGGGGTAATGAAACAAACACTGGTTGTCCATCAACTAGATCCTTAGATCGATGAATTCTCCCAACTCTGGTCTAGAGTGCTTGGGGGGTATCTGCCTCGTTGGAAGTAATGATGCAATACTACCTTGCAAAAAGATAAATAAAGCAAAAAGGAAAAAAGAAAGAAAGAAAAACGGACAGCATTTCGGCTTAGATAAAGACAACACACAGTTGACATCACAAGCTGAACAAACTTCACTTAGCACTGATCTCTGCCCCCAAATCACTGCCTCAAATCTGATACCCTCAAGTATTGAATGTCCTCAGACTGATACCCAGACTTGCAACTGATACATACAACCTGTAGAGACACACTCTGACAGCACATATCAAGCAAGTAAGAGCTAAAACACCCCTATGGTGTGGTAGGGTTTCCCTGTCCTATTTTGTCAAGAGCTAGGGTTTCACTACGCACCCAAACAACCTACATTCGGGTAAGCAACCTGTCCTAATTTGGAATGGTCTCTATGGCTTCCGATATGTAACTAGGTCGAATGGTCAAGAAGGGTGCCTCGGCAAAACCGAGGTTTGTGTTCCCATCGTGGCAGAGCCCGTAACCGGTTAGCCTTATGGCACACTTTTCCAAGCAAGCCTCCGGTAAACCGTTTAGGAATAGCAGATGACAAACACTGTGACTTAAGCACACCAATGCAAAGAAACACATAAGTGTAGACAAAACAGCATATCATGAGTTCGAGTCAAGTTCTCTAAATCCCTAGCAGGGTCGCCAGAAACTGTAGACCGTCCGAAACTCTCTCCGCGCGCCCCACTTTCGGAGAGGATGTGAATTAGGTTCTAGCTACTACAGTTTGGACTCCTGTCACGGTTCTGAATCTAATCTCACAAAGTGCAATGTAAGACTGATAAATCACCAAAGAGTCCAAATCCGGCAAATCGTTTTAGAAAATCAATTTTAATCAAAAAGCGCCAAACATGGACTGCTTTGCCAGATTTCAGAGTCGCCACCTAAATATTTTATTTTGGGAAATTTAGGAAACCCTGACTCGTGCCTAAGGCTACGTGTCCGTCATCACCAAAGTTGCCTCGGCTCGGGAACTTGGGTACGAGGGGGGAAGGTCATGAAATGAGCACCCCCGCTCACCTGATTAAAGGATCGGCCTCTACTAAACATGATATGTTGTTTTTATAAACACGTGTGTTCCTATTTGATTATTAGCTAACTTACTATGTGATGCGCACAACGCACAAGTATAGACTAAATTGCTCAATTTGGAACAAAACATCTCATGTTTGTTTTCCAAAAATGGTTTGAAGATGCTACTCGCAAGTAGGCTAAAACGCGGATTTGCCACCCTCAAGTGGGCTTAAAACATGATGATTTGCCACTCTAAGTGGGCTTAAAACTCACATTTTGATGAATTATTTCAATTCAAGTAATAAAGCCTTCATCCACAGGCATTCATGCAGTTTATCAAATAAGCACATAGCCTCATGGCAAGCATGCTATCATGGCAACACTCACACTCATGCAAGGATGCTAAAGCGTAAACACTTACAGTGTACTCCGAGCCAAAACAGAAAACTAGTTAGAAACAATGCATGATCCTAACTATACAAGATGCCTAATACAGCACATGCAATAATGCAACTAATAGGCTCGGCTATCTAAGATGGCATATGAATGCAACACCTGATAACATGCTTTGGAATACGTATTCAAAAAAGTGTATTGAAATACAATGCAGTTTGAATGATGTGCCGAGCCCGATGGATGCAAAACAAATGAATGATGCACGCATGCATGCAAAGCATAAGGTATGGTAATTGAAAATGACCCAAATCTAACCACTGAAAGCGGATAAATAAAAGGGAGAAAGAAGTGGGGTTGGAAGACATGCACACACACACGCACCCTTATTACAACATTGCGCCCTCTCGATGGAGGGTCCGAAAGAACAACTAGCTAAGCTATACTAAGCTAAGCTAATTAACTAACTAATCTAATTAAACTAATTAGACTAATTATTACAAATTAATCGAATAACTAGCAAACCAATTACTAATTATTACAACACTCTAATTAATTAACAAATTAACTAATCAAATTACAAATTGATGCTAACTAACAAGTAAGCATTAAACTAAGCTGCTCCAGCTCTGTTCGAAGAAGAAGAAGATGCATGCTCGGTTTTCGCCCCAAAAAGCTCTCTGATTTGCTCTTTAGAGGCTCTATTTGCAGGGTGTCTTCAAGGACTCTCTGCTGAAACTTACCAAATCCATGTTGGGGAGTGCACCAGTGGCTTGCCGGCCATGAGGAGCTGCTGCCGACCACCTGCCGACCACAGATGGGCCTCTGCCGGCCAACAATGCAAGGGTGTCGGCCATCAATGTGGCACTGTCGGCCACTGGTGTGCTGTGACACCAAACTGCAATAGAGCACAAAACAGAGGAAATGGAGGGTCTCCCAAGGGTATGTGTGCACCATGCCCCTCCTTATCACCTCAAAATATCAAAGAAGTTGCATAATTGAATCCAAGACCATCAACCAAGCATTTTGAATGCATGATGGTCTAAGACCCAACTTGTACACATTCAATAAATGCACAACAAACAAGACACTAAGACCACGGCCTTATCTGAGTGATCAAAGGCAATGGAGACAAAGAGAATTGGCTCATTTTCATCACTTCAAGTATGAAATGAACCAATTCATCTTGTGTTCAATATAACGTCTGATTGAACACCATGCAATGTAAACAACATGCTTATCTTGACATGTTTTACTTGGTTGATTTTGTTTACACATTTTAAATTCCTTAACCGGTTGGTCCAATTGTGAAAGCCCTCTAATGGGAAAGATAGCAGATATTTCAATGTTAAAGTGGCATGCACAAGACTCTATCATGTAAGCAATGCATGCAAGACATGTTAAGGGCCCAAAACACTAAGGCTAGTGAAGAGCATCATACAAGAGGCATGCAATACATAGCCTAAACAACCACACCAGCTCTGGACAGAGCTCAATCATGCCAAATCAGAGGCCAAGACATGCTGAAATTGAAGCTCAGAGGACTAGACAAACATGCATACATGTTAGGCCACAAACAAGGCACAATACACAACCCTCAAAAGCAATGAAGGAGTGAAATGTGTGAGAGTATGACTACACTATATACACTGAAATCATGTGAGAAATGAGGCTAAGGCATGCAAACAACTCAAGCATAGCATGCTAGAGACTTTGAAACTCAAAGCTAGTCAAGGGCCTTTACACTACAACTATGCACAACAAGCCTCACATGGCCAAGACCACTTCAAATAGAGTTTAAGCATGTTAAATAAAGGCCAAAAACATGCTGGAGTGGAGCATACACATGCTAGATTAATAGGCTAAACCATCAACTACATTAGGCTAGTGAACAAAATTGCACTACACATGCAAGATACAAGCAACCAATGACTAAACCAGCCTAAAATAGAGTTATAGCAGGTCCAAAAAGTCACAAAAACATGCTCGAAGCAAGCCTCAAAAGGGGAGAAATGCATGCTCATTTGGTAGGCCATCACCACATGCAAACAATACAAGAGGAGAGGGGACCACCCCCTCCTCTTTAAGACCTCAAAACAAGTTTTCTACCATTGAAATTCCCCTGGAATTCAGTGGTTTTAAGGCCAAAGAGAGATTGTTCCAAAAGCTTTAAAGGATGGCCCAAAAGCTTAGCAAATAAGGCATACAAGGGGGTGAAACACCCACAACTCCCACAGGGCCTCAAACAACCATTTTTAACACTTAAAAATAGAGCTTTTTGTAGTTAACAACCAAGCCTAAAACAGCATGCAAAGGTGGCTAATATGGTATACAAAAATAGGCTTAAAAGAGGAAATATGCTCACCCTTGAAGCACAGCAGCAAGAGGACAACTTCTGAGCCAAAAACTAGCTTTTTGAACTCCAAACAAACCTCCAAGGACCTTAGCTCCAAGGTAGTGGTGTTTGACTAGGTGTTTCTTTGCAAAAATGTGAAGAAAACATACTTCTAAGCACTATAGAGCACAATATATAGAGAGAGAGTGAGAGTGAGAGATTTTGTCTCTGAAAATATGAACCCTTGAATAGGGGGAGAGGCCTCCCCTTATATAGGCAATGCAAGCAAAAGCTTGCTTGACAAGCTTAAAGCAAGCTTCCATCCCTCCATACATGTGTATGGAGAATGGCTTAGTGAGCCACAGTTGGCTCAAAATATCTGAGAAAATATCTGCTAAAACAAGGGTAGCCGGTTAGCCATCAGTGGTGGCCGACAGTGCCTAATTGATGGCCGGCAGGGCCTAGCCCGTAGCCGGCAGCCCTCTATGATGGCCGGCAGGCCATCAAGGACACCACAAAGCAAAGACCAACACATGGTCCAAAAATAAGACATAATGAAAATAGGGTTTGGAAGGATCAAACCTGGAGCATTCCGTCGCGAAAGTCGGACACTCGACGAGCAATCAAACTTGTTGCTGGATGAACCTAGAAGAACATGGGGACGGTAGAAAATGGGGTGTCTACAATGTGTTGGTGAACATTGTGAATTTCACATTCAGTTTTGAACATTTACAGTGCTTTTTTTTTTTAGATAAATAAGATACCATTGTGAATGTTACATACATTTGCATTGGATACATATTTTATTAGTTGATACATTGGTGTAATTGTTTTGTATTTCGATATGATTTTTAAATAAGAAGGGATTCATTAATTCTATGCAATTTGTCATTTTGTCATTTTTTTTTATTTTTTATTTTTTTCATTTTGTATATTTATGAAATAGTTTGTTTATCAGTTTTATCAAAATAAAATATTATCTTGTTACATATATACACAATATGTGTTGATTGATGGAATATGATATATGTTTTTGAACAAATTTGAGGTGTGGTAGATGTAAAAAGATGGGCAGCCACAATTAAAATTGTGTAAAGATCAAATAATAAAGTTCATCTGAATATTATGTTGAGTTGTGAGTATTGGTTCATGTTTTGGACATCGTTGTGAATATTATGTTGAATTGTGAGTATTTATAGTGCATAATTTGTTTTAGATAAATAACATAGTGTTGTGAATGTTACATACATTTGCATTAGTAAACAATTTAGTAGTTCATGTATGAGTGTACTTGTTGGTGCAAGCTTCTTAATGTGAATTTTCATATTTTGATACAATTTGTCAATAAAAAATTGATTTGTTCTATGAAATTTGTAATTTTGTAGTTTCTTTACATTTTTTTTTTGAAATAGTTTGTTTTGATTTTTTCCAAAATAAAATGTAGAAAAGTTACATATATCCCCAATATGTGTTGATAGGGTGAGCATATGATAAACATATGTAAACTTTCACATTGTGTTCACTACTACAAAAACAGATAAAAATCACACTTTTTTTGTGTGATGTATGTTATTTAATCACACCTTTTAAGTTTTATTAAAGTGTGATCTTTGGGAGTGTGATTAAAAGGAGTCATTTTCAATCACACTTTTTAAGTGTGCTTAATAATATTTAGATCACACTTTTTAAGTGTGATTAAAAACATTTAGATCACAGCTTTTAAGTGTAATTAAAAATATTTAGATCACACCTTTTAAGTGTGATCTTTTGAAGTGTGATTAAAAAGGGTCATTTTTAATCACACTTTTAAGTGTGATTAATAACATTTAGATCACACCTTTTAAGTGTGATTAATAACTAATAAAATCTGTAATAAAAAAGGGTTCGACATATTTGAAAAATAATCAATATTATTTTTGTATGCACATTTGAAAAATGTAATACACACTATATTCTATGTTTTGAATCATAACCACATATTGAATGGAATAACGTCATATATTTCATAAATGAAAATTAAATATTCAAAAGCATATACAAAGGAATTAAATAAAAAAAATTAATTGTGCTTACATATATTAAAAAATGAAAAAATTTTAAAAACTAAGTTCTTTAATTCTTGGACCATATTTTGCATCTCTCCAAAAAATTGCTGACCTGAAAAATAAAAACACAGATTAATCCAGAAACTGCTGATGCATATGAACAAACTAAAAAGTTAATTCAGCAAACCAAAATAGGAACATTAATCATTTCTGCTTGATCTTAATCCTTTTGGAAGTAACTTCCCTGTTAACAATTAGATGCCATAGCAGCTCAGTGTCAATGACATTGTAATTAGGAAGTCACTAATGAGCATAGTATTTAAAAATGATAAATCTCAATACAGCTTGTGTACGATCTTTTTGTGAATGTATATTATTATTACTGTTGAACCATAATTCTAGGTACCCATAAATAAATAAATAAATAAAAACTCAAGAATTTACTCCATTTTTATTTTGGGAAGGGGGGGGGGGGGAGTACATACATTGCAGTTACTATCACTAGCAGCAGCAGGTTTTGGAGAAGCAAAGGCTGCATTTATGAAAAGAATTCATTGGAGCTTCTAAATACACTCGCTTATTTTCTCTGTACACTCACTATATGCATTGTATATCTTGTATGTTACGAAGAAAAATTTGTGGATATAAGTGTAGAGATGAACATGGCGGGTGTGTGGTGGGTTTAGAAAGCTCCCAATTGCATCATTTAAAACGAGGATTATGTGTATATATATGTTGTTTTACAGCATTATCCAAATGAAATTGTTTCTTTTGAAGTTGCAACATTTTTTCCATTTTGTTTTCCATAGCATTTAAAAAAGTACTCTGTTTTATGTAAAAAATCATTTACAGCATTGTATGAGAATATCACCAATTATATTTATTCTCAAAAATGGATCCATTCTGTTTTGCAATCATCCCAGTCTGATTGGAGCTTTCTTTGCAATGACACTATACTAATGATGCATTTGGTTCTCTAGATGCCATGGAAATAGAAAAATCCATGGTATTTAATAATGCAATAAGAAGCTGAAATATAAAGCTGACCTGTGTGACCCATGTTCTCTCTAAGTCATATATCTCAAAGTCATTTCCTCCCTGCTCAAACAAACACCCAAGCCCTTCATTTAGTCCTAAAAGAGTACTAAAAAAAGTTAATGAAAAAAGGGCAAAATTTACTTTACCCCATATGGTTTACTCCATGTGTTGTTTACGCTCAGATGTTTAAAATAAGCATATAACCCTCTATGGTTCGAAGATTAAAGTGCACCGTCTATACACTTCAGTGAAAGGATCAAAATACCTCTGAAGTAGCCTTAACATTGAGCAAACTAAGGGCATTTTTGCCATCTTTTTGGGTATGAAATGTGTTTTAACAGAACCATTCGCATTCCAAGCACATGTTTTCACATAAGCTATTAATTTTGATGGAATTTTGATGGTGCACCAAATCATAGGAAGGTTATATGCTTATTTCTAAATATCAAGAGGGTAAACCACAAGTAGAATTAACCATGGGGTGTTGAAGTGAAGTTTGTCCCCCCAAAAATAAATGATCTAATACAACACATCACCACAGGGAATCAAAGCTTCTGAACAAGTTCATGGCACATGGAAAATAAGTGCAAACACTAACAGCTGGCACAAGCTATGAAAAATCATAAAGAAAATACATTATTATCTCAAAATACCTGGCCAAGACATTGTTCATTACTTCCAACTCTTCTGGTTGTAATGTGACATCAACTTTATCTGATTTCTAACCTCTGAGCAGATCAACCTGAAAAAAGAAATAACATGAACAATAAAATGAGACGCATCATTAAGCCTGTGACTCGTATGGATCAATCACACAGATTATATTTTCAGGTAAATTCACCCCAACACAGAATCTAAAGGATTTTGCAAATTTGCTTAATTGTAAAATTGAACATGAATGATATATGATTCGCAATCCGGATATAATTAGCAGTTAGGGGAGTAGAAGATCAATGACGGAACCAAATATTTTTCTCAAAGCCCATAGACAAAACAAATCATGTACAGGCTACAGCAGAATATCTAAAACTATATGCATTCTTCAGTGCTCACATAGAAACTAACAAAGCATGAGTCATAGAACTAGTGGCATGTGGCCCAATTGGTGAAATTAGGTCAACTTCAAAACAGAAATTTACTTGTTAAGATTTAAATATCCACCTCATGCAACAGGGAAGCACAAATGCCAGTCATATTCAGGGTAAGTTTGGGAAGTTAAAAAATAGCCAAAAGTGCCACACCAAAAAAAAAAAAAATACTAAAAAAGGAAGACTACTTCTCATGCCCATGAATCTGAAGACAGGATAGGAAACAATCAAAGTACCAGGATGACAAAAATTCCCTGCAGTGCATTAATTTACAGATGACGATGACTATGATGAAGATGAGAACAAGGATGCAAAGTTACTAATATGAGATACAGAGAGTGCTATGAATATTAAGGAATTAGATGAAAACATATGGAAAGGATTAAGATATTTGCTAAACAAGGACATTCCTGGTTTACCATTGTATTCAATTTTTGACAGACATCACACACATCAAATTAAGTGAATAACAACTTTGGGTCTCAATGGTATTTCTCTATCTCTATCTCACTCTAGTTTCCACTTTCTTCAAATTTTTATATTCAGACATGCTTGCCAAGAAATTGAAATATGTCTGTCACATACAAACTTTCTTTGATTTATCTGTGGAACAAATATGAAGTCAATTGTGTCGGTGTTCTAGTTAATGGTGTGTCAAGTTTGTTGGAAGAAGAATAAGAAAAATTAAGGGGAGCACATATATAAAATTTTAAAAGGCAAAATTGAAAATATTTTTGAAACTAAAAAACTAAACTAAAATTTTAAAATTTAAGGGCATGTATCCCTCCTGATTGTATCATGACAATTATTTTTAAAATCACAATTAAACATAATACAATTTCTATTAAAAATAAATTTCAAACACATGATTTTTAAGAATTTCACACTTAAAGTGGAATATTTTCAGTACTAGAATTCCACTTTAAGAATCTAAGCCTAAAGTGGAACTTACCATCCAAAGACTCTACTTGAGTTCTTGACATTCAGTACTAGAATTTCACACTTGCAATTTTTCCTCACTGACCCCTAAACCCACTCTATTTTTCTGCCCAAGATTTGCCGACCAACATGGAGGGGGCGCACTTTGCATGGGTCTCGGGATTAGTTGGGGTTTACCCGGAAACCCGATTATTAAAAACAAATAAACCAAAACCTACTGTGCTACAACTTACAACCAACATGGTGTCAGCATTAAATTTCAAACTTGGAGTATGTAAGATGTAAATCTACATGAATGAAAATAGCCATACTGCAAGTTTGCAACAACTAATAGTTAAATAGAATTTAATGTGAGATAAACATAGGCACAAAGTTATATACATATGTGTTGCAATATTCATAAACATATTTTTGAAAAAATCTCTGTGGGATAGTTGGGGACAAAGTGCAGAGATCCACACAAAAAAAAAAAAAAAACTAAGACCAAACAATTAAATTAAAAAACCCAGAAATGTCAGATGTTGTAAACAAACATTCAAATTAGACAGATCAAATTCAAGCCCGATTGACCAAAAAAAAAAAAGTGAGGGCATCAGAGAGTAGGGGAAACTTCACCTGAAGAGTTCTGGTAGCGAACTCAACACCGATCGTGGATTTGGACTCCAAGAGAACTCATTTCGGGTAAATCTCTGAGAGAATATTGGATTTCCCAACCCCAGAGTCTCATGATCCAAAACATAATGATGTTCCAATTTGTTTCACAGAGAGAGAGAGAGAAGAGAGAGAGAGAGAGACTTCTGAAAGAAGGATGTTTGCGACGCTTTTCACCGGACCCATTGCCCTCCGAACGACCCTTGGAGTCCTCTTGCCGCCGCTTCTGCGACATTACCGATGCTCGCAGAAAACAACCACCACCACTAATAAGCTGCTATGGCTATGGCGGTGGGGGCAACATAGAGATATAGAGGAACCATTTCAACCCAGTCGATATAGAGGAACCGACTGGAATGAGAGAGTCGAAAGAAGAGTCAAAAGAAGCGTACCGTCTCGCCGCCGAACTAGTCTCGCCGCTGTTGAACCAGTCTTGCCGCCGATTGAAACCCTTCTCCTTCAACCCCAGTCTCTCTTCAAACCCTCTATCTTCTCCCTCTCAGATTAAGGTTTGCTCACTGTTTTGAAACAGTGTTGTGAAATTAAGGGCTCTACAAACCTGAAAGGAAATGAAAAAAAGTGGGGGAAAGCGGAGGGAAAAAAAAAGGGGGAAATTAAGTTTGGGCGGGCCGTCGGTGAGTTAGTGAAAAAAGAGGAAAATTTGTTTTATTTTTATTTTAATAATTTTTTTTATTTGGTAGAAGTAGATGTAAATATTTTTGAAAAATATTTTCTGTGAAAATAAAGTTAATTTTTAAGTCATGAAAAATATTTTTTGTGACCCATTTTTTTTGTTATTAAAAATCAAGAGCTAATTTTTTGTGGTAAGAAGAGGGAGCGTCAATAGTAGTGAAGGTGGTGGATAAGAGGGATGGTGGTGGTGGTGGTGGTGATGGCAAAGGAGATTAGTAGTGAAGTTTGTGGTAGTGGTAGAGGAGATTGAGTGGCAGAGGTAATAGAGACAGAGAGAGAAGAGTATATAGAGAGAGATAGAGAGAACAGACAGACAGAAAAAGAGAGAGAATAAGAGATGAGCGAGAGATAGAGAAAGAGAGAGATAAAGGGAGCGAAAAGAGATGATCGAGAGAAAGACATAGAAAAAGAGAGAACAGAGAGAGAAAAAAGATGAGCGAGAGAGACAAGACAGAGATAGAGAGAAGAGAGATGAGCGAGAGAGATAGAGAAAGAAGAGAGATAGAGAAAAAGAGATAAGCGAAAGACAAAGAGAGAAAGAGAGAGAGACAGAGACAGAAACAGACAGACAGACAAGAAGAGTGATGAGTGTGAGAGAGACATAAGAGAGATAGAGAGTGGGACACAGAAAAAGAGACAGAGAATAAAAGAGATGAACGAATGAAATTAGTGGTGAAGGTGGTGGATAAGAGGTGATAGTGGTGGTGGTGGTGATAGCGAATGAGATTAGTGGTGAAGTTGTGGTAGTGGTAGAGGAGGTAGAGTAGCGGTGATGGATGAGAGGTAATAGTGGTAGTGGAGTGGTGGTAATAGTGGTAGTAATGATAGTCGTAGAGGCGGAGTGGCAACAGTGGTAGTAGTTGTGGCAGTGGAATGTCATTTGCAGTAGTGGTGAAGGTGGTAGAAGAGATGAGTAGTGAGAGAGAAATGAGTGAGAGACAGATAGAGAAGAGAGATAGAGACAAAGACAGAGTGATGAGCGATAGAAGACAAAGTGGTCACCAAAAGTACATTTTCTTGTAGTGTCTCGATAAATCGAAAGATAGCTTGGCAAATAGAAAGAAGGGAGAGGGGAGTAAGCAAGGTGAACACAATGAGGGGAGACAAATAGATAGACAAATAGACAGGCAGATAAGAGAAAAAGAGAGAGAGATAAGAGTGATGAGTGAAAGAGAGTGAGAGACAGAAAGACAGAGAGACAGAGAGAGAGAGAGAGAGAGAGAGAGACAGAGACAGAAAAAAGAGAGAGAAACAAGAGATGAGCGAGAGATAGACAAAAAGAAAAGAAAGATAACAAAAGAGATGAACGAGAGAAGACATAGAGAGAGAAGAAAAATGAGTGAGAGAGAATATATAGAAATGAGCGAA
>JAPPVO010007469.1:0-30247 GCA_030407325.1 Camellia japonica | reverse complement strand
TTATGTGGTTCCCTCAATGTGAGGTACGTCCACGGGATCGAAATCCGATTCCACTATCAACCAAATAAGTTTCAAACGATTACAAACGAGACACGAAAGGTCTCACAAAACCACCCTTAGGTGAATTCCAAATAATCACAAATAAACAAGAGGAAAGACCTCACCAAATAGATGAACCAAAATCTTCAGAACCAGAGTTGAAAAAGACCCAAAATAACGAACCAAACACCAACCGAAGATGCCCCGAAATCAAGCTTTAAAAAAACCGAAATTGAGTGAATCTCTTAATCTTCGGCACTGTCACCCAAACCAAAAAACACCAAAGCATGTTTGACCAAGTCAAACAAGAGCAAAACAAGAACACCAATTGAATGTTCAATTCTTTTTAGCCACTGCCGCCGCCCTTCTTCTTGGGAAAAATAACATCCAAAATATTATATTGTCAATTTAGGATTTTGTAATCAAACCCTAATTGTATCCAGATTGAATTGGGCCTCCACAAATATAATATATAAAAATATATTATACTAAATCAAGTCAAATTAAAACTCTTTTTCTCAAACCAATTGGATCCCACACTCTAATAAAGAAGTATACCCAACAAATCTCCCCTAAAGCATATTCAAAATGATTGCAAAAGGATTTAACAGTGTAGATCACCGATTTTTCAACTTTCCAACGAAAAGAATCACTACAGTCGGGGTGGGGCAAAATATAGTTGAGAGTATACGTGTCGAAAATTGGAAGGTTTTGGTATGTTTGCTAGAGCTTTTGTCTTGTTAAGAAATCAAAAGTTTTGCTCTTTTAATTTGCATGTAGTTCTTAATTTTTCTTGCAATTGTATGAAAATATTATAATTTGCTTTATCTAGATGAGAAGGAAAATAATAAATAATAAATTGTGTCAACACATATTACATGTAACCTGTTAAGAGCATCTCTAATGCAAAGAAGTCTTTTTGGCCATTCAAATGCCAAATTTTAGCATGCACAATGTCCAAAATGCTACGATTTGACATTTTTGCACCAATGCAAAAATGATATAATTTTGCCCAATCAACATTTTTTTTTTTAATTTCTATTTTTGAATACCATTCTTCAACTCATTTATCCAATGACATTAATTGTGAATGATTTTCTCATTTTGTTTCTGGTTTAGGATCTTCCATAATTTCCATATGCATGAAAAGATAAATTTGTGGGCAAAATTGTCGGGGAAAGGGAAAGAGATGTTTTCAAATTGAGTGGTGTTTGCTGAAATTATATACGAATTTTAACAGATTTGCAAGAAATTTATAATAAAGTTTTTAGGATCTTCCATATTTTTTGAGTGATTTATAGCCCTTCATCTATATCACAATGTTCGCAACAATACTATGTTTGCTAAAATTATATAGTAATTTGTACAGATTTGCAAGAAAATTATAGGAAATTTTTTAGGACCTTCCATATTTTTGATGTGATTTATAGCCCTTCGTCTACGTCACAATGTTTGCAACAATATCATGTAAGTCTAGCAAAAAAATAAACAAAATATTGAGCACAAAATAATTTCAAAAAATCTATATATTAAGCAAAATGGTCTTTTAAAACCCAAGGCTTGTGGAAGCTCCAACATGCCAATCCTAATTTCCTAATTTTTTATTTTTTTTTTTTAAAAAAATTGACTTGGTGATTGGTTCAAAGATTATAATAATTACACTATTGAATAACGTAATAAATGAAATCCTAATTTCCTTACTTTTTACATCCCAAGAGACCCATGTAATTATTGTGTAAATGGCTCTTAATTTTTTTCCCTCTTAATTTTTTTGTTTTGTTTTTTGAAAAAACAAATAAATAAACACTTATTAAATTCTTTCAAACTCCTCGGTCAAACCCCATGTATTTAATTTATATATTAAAAAAAATAAATTGACTTGGTGATTGGTTCAAAGATTATAATAATTACACTATTGAATAACGCAATAAATGAAATCCTAATTTCTTTACTTTTAACATCCCAAGAGACCCATGTAATTATTGTGTAAATCGCTCTTAATTTTTTTCCCTCTTAATTGTTTTTGTTTTGTTTTTGGAAAAAACAAATAAATAAACACTTATTAAATTCTTTCAAACTCCTCGGTCAAACCCCATGTATTTAATTTATATATTAAAAAAAATTAAAACAAATATAAATATCTATAATTATTCCGTACATAGCACGGGTGATAGACTAGTATAATATAAACACAAAGTAATTTAGAGTTGGGAACGATATAACTGTGAGAGTTTGGGAGTCACATTGTCATAATTTTAAAATGTAAAATTGATTTTTCCTCTCTTATGAAGATGTTAACGTAGTGAGGTAGTTCAAAAATAAAACTCCATTAGCTCATAATGTCCATAGTCTTGTTTTAGAAATCAGATTTGTGGTCATTTGCATTGTTGAAGGATTTTTTGAATTTAAAAACTATCATTAGGACTTAGGCCTTATTTGACAACATCACTTTTTAGCCTAAAAGTCAAAAAGTCACCAAAAATTTTAAAAATCCAACAACCTATATCAAAAAGTTAAAGATTTCATTTTCTCTCTACTTTTTGCACATCTTTTCGTAAAAAACTAAAAAATCATCCAAAAAATACTAATTTTTTTACATCATATTTTAGCCAAAAAGCTAAAAAATTACTAAAAAAATCTGTTCTCAAACGAGGCATTAATATGTTACTGTGAAAGTTAACTCTCTCTCTCTCTCTCTCTCTTATTTTTTTTAAATTTTTTTTTAACATTTCAAATATGTGAAATTTCACATTATTAGAAATTAAAATTTTTTAATTCAAAAACTATGTGAAATTCAAAAACATTTCTCAGAAAAATTTTACAATTTCAAATCCTGTAAGTGTAATTTTTTTTCTTTCTCATTTTAAATACTTCCTCCATCTCAAAATATTAATCTCTTATTCAATTTTTCATTGTCTCAAAATATTAGTCATTTTTCAAAAATCAAGGACTAAAATAATATGAATTTTCTATTTTGCCATTCTTTTAAATTCATTAACACAAGAAGTACAATTATGAAAATTGATATTCCTAAAAAAATGTAGTATCAAAGGGTAATTTTGAAAAATTATTTTTTTTAAAGTACAATAATTGCACTATCAAAAAAAGTTAGAATCCCCAAAAGGGACTATTAGTTTGGGACGGAGAGAGTAATTTAATTGAAAAATGCTATTTTTACACTCCTAGATACAAGTGAGTAAATCTCATGTGCATTTGTGGGTCTATTACCTCATGTCTAGAGTGAGAAAATGTAGTAAAAATAGTAATTATGTATAGTATTGCTCATTTTATATTCAATTGAGTAGTTTTACTTTCTTCGTTTTGTAGATCTTATTGAGTAATTTTCAAAAATATAAATTTTATTAAAAATGGATGTATACATAAAAATTTAACATTTTAAAAATAATGGATGTATATAAATTTTCTTGTGTTGTTGTTGTTCTCCTTTTAATCTTGAGCTCCCGTTTGTTTTTCCGTTTCTCCTTTTCAGATCTAAGCTCTAGATTTGATTAGGTTACCGTTTTAGATCTTTCGTTTTTGTTAGACTGCTTGTTTTCAGTGGTATTCTTTGGGGTTGGTAGCTGAGTATTCATTGGGTGGTTTAGATCTATCTTATCCGGGGGTCTGTTAGGTTGGTGGGTCTTCTCTTTGTGGGCTTTGGTGCGTTTTGGAAGCTTTGTTAGGTGGTTTGGTGGTTTCTTCGACCATGGTGTTCAGTTTCGGCCATGGGTCTTGGTTTAGGGTGGTGGCGTTGACCTTGGGTGGGTTGGTTCAGGAACTTCATTCGGGCACTTTCTCTGCGTGCGGGAGTTTGAGGGGTGGTGGATCCGAAGTTGATTAGGATCGTCATTTGAGCGCTCCGTGTGAGTGGGAGTTTGAGGGGTGATTTCCGTTCATTTCTTGGTGGTCGGTGTTTGTGTTCGGTTAAGAGGGGACTGCTCAGCGTTTTGTTGGTGAGGATAATCAGAGGGAGCTGTTTGGGAGAGGAAAATCGTGGGAGAAGTAGCTTAGGAGCAAGCAGCAGCAGCAATAGAGGAGAAACCAGCAGTCCCGGCGGAGGTTGTAGTCGAGCGCAAGGACTTTGTTGAATCAAGAAGGAGAAACCGGCAGGTTTTGCAGTCTCAGGTGGTTCTCGGCAATCACAGGTGTGTCCGGTCAGGCATGGGGTTTTCTAGAGTTTGGGGGCTCAAGAGCTGTTTGGGTCAGGTGTAGGGCACTCGAGGCTGGCGTGGGTTCTAGTTGTGTATCAGTGTTTTAGGTGTGGGGCTCAAGATTTTGTTTTGTTGTTTTATTTGTCTTTTTAAATATAAAATTGTGAGGCTTACGGGTTGGTTGTAAAGACATGAGTAGCAATAGTAGGAGAGTGTTTTACTCTTCGAATCTCTCTCAATGCGTTCTTTTTTCCTTGTACCTTTAAATTTCTTGTTTTTAATGAAATTTTTTCTTTGCCGATCAAAAAAATATATATATAAGTTTGTTGACCACTTCCATGGACTTGTGTTTGTACATAAATAAGGGTCAGAATGTCTAAATTTTTACTAAAATTTTGAAACAAGGATTTATCCCAAATAACTTATATAATGAGACTTTATTTGAAAAGAAAAAAAGAAAAGAAAAAATAGCAGCCATGGGACTTGATGGAATGCAAGTGCATGTAGACTTTTCACTAATTTTTCTTTAAAAATATAAAATAAAAATAAAATAAGGAATTGTACGTTTAACGCGCCATCAGAAAGTTGTACAATAGACAACGACATCAACTTGTTTCAAAAGAGTTACAATAGAGTTACATTTTACTGCACTACCATCGAGCAACAAGCTCAGTAATTGTAACATCATTTGTTGAAACCTGTGTTGATTTAGTTTCAGATTGATCTGATGATTCTGTCAGTATTGAATTGAACTCATGCGACAAATTGCCTTGGCCTTGCCTTTCTGGCAATAAAAATGCAGGATGCGAAGGCAATGCCAGACTAAACGAGGTGCTAAGGAGCATGCTAACAACTTTCGCCATGGTTGGTCTGTCTGCTGCATTTTCTTGAACGCACAATAAACCAACATGAATGCATCTCATAATCTCACTTTTTGGACCTGTCATCAATGTTGAATCCACTATATCTAGAATTGTATTTTTTTTCCAACACTTCCATGCCTGTAAGAGTTCAAAGAGGTGAATATATCGTAATAAAATTTAGATTTATAACTTCACCAACCATGCAATAATTTAAATGGTAGTTGGTTTCATAACCTCGACTCAACAACTTTTTTGTTCTTGACTGTTGAGACTACCTATAAGAAATTTGGTATTTCAAATAATTGGCAATCTATAACTACTATGGGTGTGTTTGATTTATGTTTGTAGAGTAATTTTTGAAATAAAAGTACGAAAACTTGTTTGGTTTGCCCTTTTTTAGAAATGGTTTTGGAAAATTGTTTTGGGGAGAGAGTTTTAAAAAAAGTGATTGATTTGATGTGTATGAGAGAGAGAGTGATTTTGGAAAGTAGGTAACCAAACAAAATTTTGAGATTTTTTTTGAAAAATTTGTTTGGTTTGATTACTCTTGAAAATTTGTTTATAGAGAATGTTTTCCAAAAATTTTTCTGGGAAACAAACCAAACAAGGTCTATCTCTTTTGGTTCAAGCTCATTGAAACTCCAATTTTCTAAAGAAAACTCTTCTTTTTAGTTGCATTCATAAGTCATCAGTCCCACCCAACCCCTAAAAAAAATAAAGAATAGAAAAGAAAACACTCATACTTACATAGCTTAGAAGGTCCTCACCAGTCTCCATATCGTGGAAACAAAAGATCTTCTGACCGCTTAAAATTTCCAATAGAATCACACCAAAGCTGAAGACATCTGACTTAACCGAGAATTGTCCACGTTGAAAATATTCAGGAGGCATATATCCACTGGCATGTTATTGTCCATCATATTATTTTCAATGATATGATCTATTTGCATGATATAATAAATATCAGCAATGCTAGGTATCATGAAATTTTTTTCATGAAAATAATCATGAAAGTTTTGTGACCCTTGGATTATACTTAGAATAAAGCACCACACACTAATCAAGGTAATCCAATGATCATAAATTTTTCATGATCATTTTCATGACAAAATTTCCATGATCCCTAACTTTTCCCAATAAATATTTTCAACTTGTTTATAGAGTATCTTTTGTTTTTTGTTTAGTATTCAGATTGGTGAATCAAGATAAATTCTTAGTTTGTGAAGGAAATACTTACATGGTACCCATGATTCTAGTTGTAGTGTAATGGGAATGATCTAATGCGACTAGTCTTCCTGTGCCAAAATCTGAAATTTTAGGATTCATTTCCGCATCTAACAAAATGTTGCTAGCTTTGAGATCACGATGAATAATCCGAGCTTGTGAATCTTCATGAAGATATAGAAGCCCTCGAGCAAAGCCTTGTATAATGTTGAAACGTTTTTTCCAATCCAAATGTTCACGTTTGACATGATCTTCATAATCATACAAAGTATGTGTTCAAATATACTTTTATCATATAAGCATCACAAGTCAAAAAATTATATATACTTGAAAAAGTAAAAGAAGTAGTGCACTGTACCAAATATGAAATCATCGAGGCTTTTGTTAGACATAAACTCATAAATGAGAAGTAATTCTTTCTTTTCCAAGCAGAAACCTAAGAGACTGACCAAATTCTTGTGACGAAGCTTGTTCAATAACAAAATCTCATTCTTGAATTCTTCTTGACCTTGTCTAGAATTACTAGAGAGCTTTTTCACAGCTATTTCTTGCCCATTTTGAAGCACACCCTATGATGTTGTGAGAATAATTTAAGAAACAATGTCATATGCAACATTTCATTTCACACCACAATTTTGACAATTCATTTTATTTATTGTAACTGCATGAGTATGCATCTAGTTACCTTGTAAACAGGGCCAAATCCACCTTCTCCAAGCTTATTAGCATGTGAGAAATTATCCGTTGCATCTCTAATTGTTCCGAAGTCAAATTGCAAGGATTCGACAGATGGCATTGAATTGTCATCTTCAGAGGAAGTATAGGAAATAAATAATTGAATTGAACTATGTAATGGAAATACATCATGATATTAAGAAAGAGAGGACACTTCCAACTATATGTTACTCAAATTCTCCTATAATATTTTCTTCATGAAAATAATTTCCAAAATAACATAGAGATAATATTAAAAGCTCTAAAAACAAGTATAAATGGTGAAGATTTAACTTACTTTCTGTAGCCTCCCCTGAAGACTTGACTTTCCTCGTTATCAAATAGTTGCCAATGAAGATGACAAGAATCACCAAAATGGCTGCCAAAGTAATAGTGGTGATGAATGTTACTGACGTTTTTCTCTTCTTCCCTGGGAAAACCAAAAACATTTTCTGATTAAGATGGTGAAAAAACCTGAATTTGAAATTGCTCTTATGTGGAGATAAAGCTAGTATTCCCAAAGATTGGCCAGATTTTGACATCACTGCTAATACAACTACTAGTACATTAGTTTCAAGATCGCAATAAAACATAGAACTACTTTTTCTACCAAAAACTTTATTTTTTTTTTTTGAAAAAATCAAATGAAGCGTAAATAAGAGTATATGAGAGCAATTCTCGTGTGGTACCGTACCTGAAGATGGCTGTAAGGGAGCAGGAGGCCCGGTTGTGTTGATAGTTGTGTTTTCTGTGGAAGCAGAAGGTGGTAGGGAGGGAGGAGGGGCTACTTCATAAAAAGCTACCAAGTGATACCTTGCCTGACAATTTGGGATATAATCCAGTCCCCACTCTTTTCCGTGAGTACTATATTGAAGTCTATCAAGTGCATATAATAAACAGTCCCTGCAAGCGTTTTCAGTTATGTCAGGAGTGCATTGCATAAAGCAATATAACTGCTGAGAACCAATGATCTTGGCTTCTCCTGTTGCGAATTTTGTTTTTGTTTTTGTTGTTGAAGAACCAAAAGCAGCCTTATTAATAAGGCCATTCATTGTATTTGCCAATACTTGATCCAACCTATCAGGATTGTAGAAAGATATTGAACTGTTCCAATAAACGCCAGGATCATGTTCTGCTTTGGAGAAGAAAGAATAGTTTGCATATCGTACAACACATTCCACATAGTATATAATAGCTTTTTTCTGATTTGGGCAGTATTGTGTGATGGAATGTGAAGCATATTGGACACAGGCTTGGCAATCTTGTGCGGCAATGTACGCTGGGCAAAAGCTAAGTGCATACACTGTGTTTTCGTCTCTACCAAAGGTGGAGTTGTAGAAGTTGGTCAGGGGGGTTTGAGAGGAGAGATTAGTAAGGAAGTGGTTGAGATTGTTTTGAAACACACCACTGTTATTTGTGTAATTAAATTGGTAATCACAAAAATGTAAGAGGTAGGTTCCTGGGTAGCTGAACTAACAAATTGTGGAAAGAAGAGAATGAATGGAATAGTTACTGAGAAATGGAGAAGAGAAACCATATCTCTCTATTCCTCCAATAGTATGAGAATTGTGTTCGAGAGATGATGCAAATCTATCCATGCCATGAAGACTTTAATAGTGTGTTTGGTTGGAGGATTTGGAGAAGGATTTGGAAAGGGAAAGGGAAAAGGTGTGTGAAACTAGGTGAAATGTAAATATATTTTATTCACATTTCACCTAACTTTTCCTTTTCCCTTTCTAAATCCCTCCTCAAATCCCCCAACCAAACACAGTGTAAATAGCCAAGTAACGCTTATGTTTAAATAAGAACTTGTGAATTAAAAAGAAAAAAAAAAAAAAAAACTCCCTTGATTTAATTTTTGAAAAGAATTTTGAGTTTTGAATTGTATTTTAAAATATAAGTTGTTGAAAAGAGTTTTAAAATTGAAAATTTGTTTGTTATGAGTTTTGAAAATAATTTTTAAATAATTTGTAATTTTTTTTTTTGGTAGTTGAATAGATGGTGTGAAAGAAAATTTGATTAATTGATATGTAAAATGTAAGAAAATGAGAAAGAAGTAGGGGTGGGCGCGGGTCGGTTGCGGCCACGGAACTTCCAATCCGCCATCCGTCCGCCAGATTGGCGGATTGAAGAAAATCAATCCGCATCCGTCCGCCAATCCGGCGGATGTGGATTGAGCGGATTGGCGGTTTGGCGGATGGATGCGAATCGATTTGGCGGTTTAAAATTTTATAAATTTTCAACATAATTCAACTTGTGCACTTCCTCAAAAAAAAAAAAAAAAAAAAGTATTACAGTCAATGACTTAAAAAAGTATTACAATCACTGTATGCCTTATCTAAAGAAAGAAAGTTTGAAACTTTAGAATATCACGATCACTGCATGCCTCATCCACATATTACAATCACAGCATGATTCATCCACATAAAGTATTAAAATCTGTGATTCTTAAAATATAATAATAATTCAAACCACCAAAACCATAAATAGAGCAGTAGTAGAGATTGTGTATGTCTCTATATTGTTACATCTACATATGTTTTTGAAAACAAAAACCAACCAGCATATATCATATTTTCTATTTATTATTTTTAGAGTTAGATTTAAAAACCAAAAAATATATTCAAGTTGAAAACTTTTTTTTAACAGAATATTTAAACTCTTTTTCAATTGAAAACACAAACATAATATTTAAACAAATTGAAAATACAAAGTCTTATAAATTACTAGGGGTGCTCGCGATTTGGCGGTTTGGCGGTTCGGTTGCGGCAAAAGAAATCTCAAATCCACCATCCGTCCGCCAAATTGGCGGATTGGAGAAAATCAATCCGCAACCGCCCGCTCGTCATCACGCATCCGTTCAAAATGCGGCGGATCGGTTCGGTTCGGTCGGTTTTGGCGGATCGGTATATCCGCTGCTCACCCCTAGAAAGAAGAGAGGAGAGAGAACCGAAAAAAAGTAATTCATTATTATTTTTATTTATGTTTATGTTTTCAAAGAATTTGTAATCTATAAAACCGAAACACGCTCGTGACTAACCAAAACACGTTTGTGACTTTTTTGTTTAAAAAAAAAAACGAAAAATGATATATAAATTTGTTTTTTATATTTAATGATATGTAAGTAATATGATTGGTTGATAATTAGAAAATATATGATAAAATATTATCTTTAATATCCTAATTGATTATCATATTATTGAGTTTAAAAATTAAATCAAATTTTTTTATCTTAAATAACCTTGCTAAAAAAAATGTAAATAATTTTAAAAAGTTATAAAAATGTAAGAAATAAAATAATAATAAAAACTTGTCTGAAACCCACCCCTCCTACCACTTTTGGGCTCAGCAAATCACTAATTCCTCCTTTTTTTTTTCTTTTTTTTTTTTTTTGTATTGAAAACTTATTTGTATCACTAGAGATATCATGTGCAATTAAAATAAATAAAAATAAAATAAATTTTTTATTATATATAGTATGTTATATAATTGGTAAGAATTTTGTTTACTAAAATTAAGGTTAGGTATGATCACTAGACAAATTTGAGAATATCTGAGTCTTATTTTGAATCACTATTTTTTTTTTTTTAAATAAGAAAATAAGGATATGTGACATAAGGAGAAGCGATCAACATTTAGACAGTAAGTGAATTATTTACTTTTAATAATAGTATTAATATAGATATCATACATGTTTTCTATTTTATTTTTGAAAAGTGAAAAAATAAAAATAAACACAGTAAATTAAGTGGGAGAGGCACCCATCATTATCAAGAAGTCATCAAGCCGTTGATCAAAAAAAAAAAAAAAAAAGGGTCCTCCAGCCAGTCATTCTTTATGCGTTTAAAATGGGAAAGCTTTATATTCTTTGCCGCGTTTTTTTGGGTGAATTATTCTTTGCCGTGTTAAAAAATAATTGGACTCAGTTATGATGTGACGTGTGTTTATTTTTGTATTTTTTTTAGTAATAATATATGTTTCTAATTTTAAAATTTTAATTGAGTTTTATTACGGTATATTTGTTTGGACAGACTGGATAAAGGGAGATTGTAATCTATCGGACTATAGTCTTGAGATATATTGTCTCCGGACTATTTGATTGGACTGAATTTGTATCGTATGTTTGTTTAGTCATGGGATTAGATGTCAAGATTAGACTATTTTTTGTGAATCCAATATTTGTTTGGGATATTATGGAGAAGAATAAATGTTCAAATGACTATTTATCATTTTTAATTATTTACTAAGTAATAGAAATATTAAACATAGCTTTAATATTTTAATTATTTTTAGTTAGATTAAATAAAAATTTATTTTATTTTATTTTTTGCACAATTAAATAAATTTATTTTTAAAAAAATTAAATAAATTAAATATCAATAAAAATATATGTTATTTTTTAATTAATTTTTTTTAAATTTTTTTAAAATAATAATAATAATTAAATAATGAAATAAAATAAGACATCTATTAAAATTTAAATAATGAAATTAAATAAAATATAAACAAAATTTTAAAATAAAATATCAATAAAATATCTATAAAAAATTATTTTAAAAAATTAAATAAATAAAACAAAAATAAAAATTAAATAAAATTATTTTATTTTTAAATTGAGACATTTAAATTTTATTGAATTTTACTAAATATAATATATAATTAAATACCAGAGGGCAAAAATGTAATTTTATTAGCTAATTCTATGAGATGAGTTATTCCATGGTTTCTATCCTCCTCCCATGGAATAGCATAGTCCCACAAATATGAGATTAATAGTCTAAGAATTATTAGTTCGGAGCAAAAAATTAATACCAAATAACAGTCCAATCCCATAATATTATCTTTCAAAACAAACAAGCTCATAATATAATAGGAAAGAAAAAAAATAAAATAATAAATAAAATTAAAAAATTAAAATATCACATCAATGAGTGAGTCCTATTCCTTAAAGCTCTTTTAAAACTCTTATTACAGTTGGGTGAGGCCTATCACATGAATGGGTGTGCTATGTCGCAATATAATTATTAAAGTTGATTACTTTATCATTAATTTATAACTTTTTTTGAATTTTTGAAATTTTACACTAAAGTGTAATTTTATTTTAAGTATTAATTTCCGTTTGACTATCAATTTCATAGTGTTTTTTTTTTTTTTTTTTTGAAATGGTCACTATAAAATCAGTATGATTGGTACCACTAATTTGACACCACTAAACCACCACTAATGAGGTAAAAAATCAAAAAAAAAAAAAAGGACTCAACAATACTGTGGCAGTGGGTGAGACCCACTGTCACATCATTAGTGCCACCACTAATTAATGATCTTAAGCATTTTTGCAATGAAATTGCGTGTGATAAAGAAAGTAGAGACAAACAATTTGAACGAGTAAAAGTAAGAATGCACCCCTACGGGTGTAAATCTGGCCTAGCCCGACCCACTTGGGTCTGGGTCGGGTTCGACCCATGTCAGGTTTCGTGGGCTCCTACTAAAATTTCGGTCGGTCCGGGCCGGATCTCGGGTCAAAAAAATTAGACCCAAGCCCAAGCCCAAGCCTAGTGGTAATCGGGCCTCGGGACGACCTAGTGGGCCTGGGCCTGGCCTCGGGCTTGGGCCAGGCCTAACTATCTTTTTTTGTTTTTTTTAAATTTTTTCTACCAAACTTTTGTTATTTTCCACTAAAAAAAACATTAGGCCTCAGGCAGACTAAGCGAGTCGAGCCTTGAGTGGGCCTTAAGCAGGTCGATGGACCAGGCCACTAGTCGGGTTAAGCTTCAAAATGATGGCCCAGACCTAGGCCTAAAGGGGTCAGGTTGGGCTCGGGCCCGGGCCCACCTCGAGCCGCGAGTGGGCTTCAGGCCACGGGCCATTTTTACACTCCTACCCAAGTCTCAAATTTTGGGATAGAAAGAAAATGAAAATAAAGTAAAAAGAAGTTAAATTTAATTACTTTTTTTGTTGGGAGATTGACTAATAAGTCTCATATTTTGGACTTATAATCCATATAGTCCCATATTTTTTCTTGTAATCCATTTAGTCCTTTCAGATGTGTAATGACTCATTTACCCGTTATATTAGAGTGTCACATTTGGAAAAAAAAAAATACACTAAAGTGTTTTTTAGTGTCACATCATACCCGTTACGTTAGAGTGTCACATTTGAAAAAAGTAAACTAATTTTAGAGTGTCACATCATACCCACTATGTTGGAGTGTCACATGTCAAGTTTGGAAAAAGTACACGAAAGAGTTTTAAATTTTTTTAGATTATCACATCATACCCGCCACGTTGTCACGTTTGAAAAAAGTACACTAAGAAGTTATTATTTTTTTTGAAATGTCACATCATACTTACCACGTTGTCACATTAGGAATAGTATACTAAGGAGTTTTTTTTTATGTAAAAGTTTTAAGTGTCACATCATACCCACCATGTTGTCACATTTAGAAAAAGTACACTAAGGATTTTTTAATTTTTTTGAAGTGTCACATCGTTGGGAAAACTACACTAAGGAGTTTTTAAGTAATATTTGGTAGAGTTTTCTAAATATGATTTGATAACAGAGTTATATTTTGAGTCTGTGAGTTTTAGAATTATGATTTGAGTGTAGAAAATTTGTTTGGTTATGAGTTTTGAAAAGAGTTTCGAATTGAGTTTTGGAGGGAGTTTTGAGTTTTTGAAACTAAAAAAGTTATTTGATTAAAAACTTATAACTTATAACTAAACACACAATCAAAATTCTATTCAAAGCTCATATAAAAATTAAAAAAATTCTAAAATATTTTTTATTTACAATATAAAAATAACAGGTGCGAAAAAAAAAAGAACCGTTTCGGTAACCGGCCGATCATCCAGCCAGACGTCCCCTACGTTCGGGAAGATGACCGGGTTAGCAAAATTTTCCCACCTAGAAAGATGTTTTCAAAAGTAGGAGTAGAATTATAATTTGAAAGTTTAAAACAAACACCACACTCAAATCAGTGGATAAAAATGTGTTTGGAACACCTAACCAAACACAGCCTTAATTTTTTTGGAGTGTCACATCGTTGGAAAAAGTACACTAAGGTGTTTTTAATTTTTTTAGAACAAAAGTTTTGGAGCGTCACATCATATCCGTCATGTTGTACATTTAGGAAAGGTATACTAAGAAGTTTTTAATTTTTTTGGAGTGTCACATTGTTGGAGTGTCATATTAATACATGTCACGTTGAAGTATCATATCATACCTGTCACATTAATAAAAAGGTATAATTATCTATCAAAACACTATCGAAATAAAAAATATGACCACACGAAAAGAAACTCTCCATTAATAGGATTTAACATATCAATAAAAAAAAATTGGGACTATTTGGAGTGTTTATTTGTGAGATGAGATTTATTGATAAATATCCCTTTTTTGTTTGGGGTACGAAAATGAGAATGAAATAATGTTTTTATTCAGCTACCAATAAATATACAAATTATTTTAAATAAATTTATTTATGTTTCATTTTTTTCTTCCCCTTAAGTAATGTAGATCTAAACACAACATTATAGTTTCGTTCCATTATAGTTTCTTTTCATTTTTATCTTTCCACTTCCTCTCTTCTCTGTCATGTAAACTCTTGCATCCATTCCCAATTCAGCTGTCTTCTGTGTCATGATGTCATTTGAACACTAGCTATTGCCATTACAAGATTATTGACAAACAGATTGATTTTTCCTCGTATCAATGTTAAAAAAATAAAAAATAAAAAAATAAATTCTCAGCTCTTTAAGTACTTCATCATATTGTTTTGAGGGAATTTTATTTTACCTCTTAAACTATAACGTAAAAATCAATTCAACCATATCATTTTAATTATATTAATTTTACACAAACTATTCAATTTAGATCAATTTGACCCCACCATTAGTTGTTGTCTATAATCAAATGAAACTTGCTAACGTGACACTAAATATCATTTCACCCTCCAAACTATCCTTCAAAAATCAACTACATCCCTAAATATAGCAAAAATTAAATTTAAATATTAATAATAAATTTTCATCTCAAAAAGTGAGAAAAATAAATTTTAAAATAAAAAATATTTGAGTGTTGGTGATGTTGAATATTCTCTAGAGAGTAGTTGCTAACTTTTTTGTTAAAGTGTCATTCAAACGATGATATGACCGAGTAGATACTAATCTCGATTTTGTAGGCAAAGATCTCAACATTTTCATTTTCATTGTTCAATATAGTTTTCCAAATGCCAAAAAATGTTTCTTGTGTGGTCTAAATTTTTATCCACCCAATTTTGAAACTACTACTAGTCGATCAATCCTATTAAAATTAATCTGGCGAATAAGCTAGCTACAATTACAAAATTGCACACACACAATAGCCAACGAATTTTGGGCTCAATTAGTTTCTCTAGGATGGACTCAAGGTAATTTGAGGCGTAATGAGACTTTCTATATCTTTTCAATTACTATTTTGCTAAGTATATTATTTAAAAGGGTAAAATCCAATTTACCTCCCTATGGTATGGCTTGATAGCACTTCATCCCCCTCTTTTTTAAAAATAGTCATATGCCTCTCATGTAGTTTTAGACTAAAATACAACTGTTACCGTTAACTATAGATGTAAAATGACTATAATACCCTCAAATTTTATATTTTTTGTTATTTTATTTCTCTCTCATTTCTCATTCACATAATTTATAATGCCTAGTCATTGATTTAATTAAATCATAATTATACGGGCAGCAAATATTCGTCGTTTTCCGTAATCCTCGTGTCCAAGCTTCGCTTCTTTCTGAATGACCTAAGAACACAAAGACGGTGAGCTACCTAGCGGTGTACAGCCGGAAAATCCTCCAACGATCAAGTTAGCACACTTAGAGAGAGAGAGAGAGAGAGAAGGAGAATGAGATAGAGGAGACAAAGGGGTAGGTAGCTCTGATAACCAGAAGTTCCAGACTTGTGCGTGGAAGCGCAACACCGTTTATATAGTTTCTGCGAGCTCCTCTCTGTTCATCCTCCTCCTGACACGTGAATATGTTCCTCTCTTACCTTTTTCCACGTGTAAGCGTAAATACTGCCAAACACCAAATGGCAAAACCGCCTAACGATATTGACACGTACAAATGGCGGAATCTCCTTCATGCAATCCAAACACACCACGTAGCACACCTTACTGAACTATACCAAGCACGGCGCCACAGTTTTCCCTCGAGGCCGCGCTATTTGCCCGGTCCCGTTAGACTAACCTGTGTGCGGGTTCAATCGAGCTCTACAGCCCGCAATAAGCTCTTGCTAGGTCAAACCTGGTCTTCTGAGGACAAATTTCGCCCAACTTAGCGAAATGCACTTTTCTAGGCCGAGCTAGCACCTAAAACCATTGGCCTTAACCTAACTGGGTTAATATCCCAGTTCGAAGCGTATCTAACGTTTGATCGCACCAAGACTTCGATCGAGTGTGCACCCTCGTTTTGTCCGAGTTAAGACCTCGACCGAAGCCCAAACTAGCTTGACCCATGTCCGGTCACAAATCTCCCTCTTAATTGCCCCTTAATTCCTTCCGTGCTAGTGTGATCGGAATTACATTCATTGGCCAAGCTCATTCCTTGCCGGTCGTTATTTGCTCAGTTTAGCACGACCACCCATGCTTCCAAACCAGTTCACTATCTTCAACAGTGCTAACCTTCATGCTCGGTCCTCCACTTGCCCGATTGGTGCTTGGTCTGCTTAGCCTATCTTTTCAATACTGACACCGGTCTTATCGTAGACATGTGTCGTATGTTCATTGGCTCCGTATAGCCAACCCAGTTGTCCCACATTGTCCTTTCATATTCAAATTTTGGCGCCCCTTCCTTTCTCACACATATAATACACCTTTCGTATCTCCACTTTCACTGTTCATTCTCTTCTCCGACGGGAATCCGACTAGCCAAAGTATCCCAAATCTATTTATGACGTGCGGCGTCTGGATCAAAGCTTCCGTTTCACAAGCTCTCTGTCACTGTTGCCTCTGGGACGCCTTCTACCGATTGGAACGTCGACTTTAGCTCCGATTTGGTAAGTTATGCATATTTTCTTGTGTTATTCATCTGTTCTGCATGTTTTTCTTCTGTTTTTGAGCTTCCACCTCTACATCCGTGTTTAGAACATGATAATAGTAGCCAAACATCACCGAAAACTTGATTAGGTTAGGGTTTTGCCCTGTTTTTGGTGTTAAAGAGCCTCTTTGCCCCTGGTTTCGAACACTGTTCATCATCTCCTGTGATGAACAGGTGAGGATCTGGGCCAGACCAGGCCACAAACCCCAATTTGATCCAAAATCATGTTTTGGCCGAGCAAGTTTCTTGTTTATAGAACTTAGGGGAAAACCGAGCTACTAGGCCGCACAAGTAACGTGACCGAGTCAACTTTTGGCTCGCTTGTTTGACCGAGCTAAATTCCGCCAAACCTTGCGGCCGAGTTATCAAACAACACAAAGGTTGTGAGACTAGGCCAAGATCTGGCTCGCTTCCATGGCTAAGCTGTTAGAATTCATAGATTGTGCAACTAAACTAAAATATGGCTTTCATGCATGACCAAGCCAGAAACTAGTAACTTGGTTGATCGAGCCACCATCTGGCTCTAATGCGCGGCTGCGCTGTCACTTGACACTTTGATTTTTAAATGCAGAGTCTTAGGAGACCAGACACACCAACCCAAGGGCTTTCAAAGACCGAGCAACCACCGTGCACAACTTTGCCAACTCAATTCTGCCGAGCAACCTAAATTGGTTTCACATGGGGCGCTATCGTTTCCTTGTAAACATGCGGGTGGGCTGGTCGCGTTTCGAGAGAAGTATGGCATCCCCACCGATGTATACTTTGAGCTTGGTGTGGAGGACACTACTCCTTGGGACAGGTTAGACTCTTGCCCCTTCACTGTGTTGTCCATAGTTGAGGGAGGGCTGCGTTTTCCTGTGCAGCCCGGGCTAGCACCGACTCAAGTCTCACCAAACACTTACAGAATAATAAACGGAGTCACTGAGCTAAATTTCTAGCTTGGTTTGAGTCTAGGACTAGCCGAGATCCTTCGTCAGTACACACTTGGTAGCACAATTGACGAATTTAATTACTACTTGAAAATAAGACCGGGCTGAGAATGCTTGGTAACCGACACACCAAACAAAGACATGCACGATGATGACTTCTTCTAGGTATCCGGCAATTACGAAACTGCTGATGTGCCTAGCTGGTGCATTAGTAAAAATTTCAGTTCATCATCTAAGCCACGCTCCTTGACCAATCAACTTATTTATCTTTGTGATTCTATGCTAACTAGTTTCCTCTTATAGCTATTGAAGAGTTGCTAGCAAATTATTCCAACCCAAATGAGTCTGCGATCAGAACCGTGCTGAGGTACCGGCACCGAGTTTGTCACGACTTTCTTGGTTACGTACCGAGCTACCGGTATTCAGCCAAGTGTAAAAGCAAGGTCACAGATATCGTTTGAGAGCTTTCCCCGCCACCAGATCTAACACTTCCAGACATCCCTCTAATCCAATTGACTGAGAAACAAGAGATGGCAAAGAGAAGCCAAATTAAAAATCTTATCACTGCTACCTCTACCGAGCTCCAGCGCAATCCTTATCCTTCTCCTGCCCCCATTGCCGGTCAAACATCTGGGACCATGATCATTTCGCCTCGACTGCCACCGCCTAGGTCAACACGGATTCACGTTGAGCTAGCAAAAGAACTCACTCCACCGACTCGTCTATCGAGCTCATGGTTGAGCTGAGCACCGAGCAGGTTGTGCAAGATATTGAGCCAACACCCCCATGGAAACTAGAGTTGAAACACTGTGGCAAAGAGATCCTGGTTAATGCCTCAGTTTCTGGGGACAAGGAGCACCTTCTAGCTTTTGACTTGTCGAAAGCATTGCTTCTACCGAGTGACATAACTAGGAGCGATTATGTTTCTGATACCCAGCTCGTGAAGTTTGCGGTTAAGTCTATGACGAAGGTAAGGAACTTAGAAAAAAATTTCAAACTGTCAACTTTGTTTAATTGCTCACTTGGTCTAACTCTTTAGTGTTTATTTGCAGGCGATCCAGAAGACCCACCTTGTCATGGACCACGTTCATAGGCTGCGGTAAAAGGCGACTGACCTCTCCAATGTGGGAAAGCACCTTGAAACCGAGCTAGGGCAGTCCAAGTCCTCTCTGGAGATTGCCAATGTTGATAATGCCAAGCTGCTCGGCCAGCTTGGTAGCGCTGAACAAGAAAGAAACGCTCTCCGCGCTGAGCTAGAGGAGTTGAAGAAGGCGAAGGACAAAGTCGTGGACGAAGCTGAAGACCGCGGTTTCAAAGAGGTGTAGACACCCCATTTTTGACCGTCCTCAAGACTTGGACGTCATCGTTTGAACACTCGATGATCATCCATGCTCGTGTTCGTTTTGAGTTCCCTAAGGTCTCGGCTGCGCGCCTTGCCTTAGGATTTCTCAACTTGTTTGTTTTGTGCTTGGTTGTGGACCAAGGACTTGTGGTTTTGCTTCTGAGGGAAGGGGGTGGCTTGTTGGCCATCCCTATAACCCATCGACTGAGGCCTTGTGCCATTGGCCTTGTTTTCTTGCCATCGGCCATAAGTGGTGGCCAATCGGCACTCTTTTTCGTCGACCGGCCATATTTCTTGGCCGAGACCTTTCCACCTGCTTTTGCAGATATTTTTGTGCCAACTGTGACAACTGGTGAGCACAATTCTCATCCTCCATACACGTGTATGGAGGGATTGAATCAAGACTCAAACTTGTTCAACAAGCTTGAGAATTGATTTTCTATAAGAAGGGAGGCCCCTCTCCCTTTCCAGAGGTTCTAAAAAAGTTGACATACAAAACATATATCACTCTCTCTCTATATTTTACCTCTCTCTCCACATTTGCTCTTGTTTGTGCTCAAAAGTGTAAATTCTTCACACTTTTACACTAAAGCACCTACTAGAACACCATCCTTTTGTTGCTGAGGCTTCTTGAAGTTGGTTTTAGTGTTTTTGGACTAGTTTTGGTTAGAAAAGAGTGCTGGAGTTGTGTTCTTGAAGGTGTCCTTCAAGTGTGAGTCAACTAGCTTTTAAACCTTTATTTTGGCTTAAGCTTTTGGACCTATTTGCATGCTGATTCAAGCTTAACTTTCTACTGTAAAAAGTTTTGATTTTTCAAGCTTGTAATTTTTTTTAAGGTCACTTTTGTGTTGGGGGTAGTCTACCCCCTCTTAGGCCTTGTTTGGCCTTGTTTGGTGCCTTCCTTTTTGAGCTATTGGGACCACCTTGTTTTGGCCTTCTCATCACTGAAACTCAGAGGATTTTCAGTGGTGGAAAGGTGGTTTTGAGGTCCCAAATAGGAAAGGATCATCCCCTCTCCTTATGTCTTGTATGCTTGCATTGATGGCTCATAAAAGTAACATGTTTTGTTAAGCTTGTTTTGGCTCCATCTTAGCATGTATTAGGCCTTATTTCAACATGTTATACCTCTGTGTAAGGTTGGTTTGATAGCCTCTTGCATACACTATACACTTGTAGTGCAATCCTTTCTATTGCCTTAACATGCATCTTGTGTTTAGACCACCATTCTTGCATATTTTGGCTCAACTCCAAGAAGTTTTTAGCCTTGTTTTACCATGCTTAAGCTCTGATTTCTGTTGTTTTGGTCATGCATGCCATGCTTTGTATAGCCATAGTGCATTCTAGCTTGTTAGCTTTGAGTGTCCAAGTCACTAGCATGCATTGCTTAGACCATTTTCATGATTTGGCATCATTTCATATGTGATTTCAGTCCATATAGTGTGGTCATGCACTCACATTTGTCACCTTTTCCATGCATTGGGAGGTTTGTGTTTTAAGCCTTGAACATGAGCCATTATGCATGTCTTATTGCTTAAGCTTTTGGGATGCCATCTCAGTGGGTTTTTGGGCTTATTTTGACATGCCATAACTCTGATTTTCATTGGTTAAGTCATCTCATGTTTGGTTTTGATAGATGTAGTGTAATACCCCTTATTAGCCTTGCATGCTTCATGCTTTTGGTCTTTTGTTCTAAGCTTGTGTTGGCTAGGTCCAAGCATGTTTTTGGTCTTATCTTGACCTGCCTTGGGACTGTTTTGGTTGCCCTTGGCCCTTTGGGGCTTGCTTTGTGTGGCCATGGTGTAAGTCCCTTTGCTAGTTTCAAACTTTGAGCTTTCTTGCATGCTATGCTTGACTTGTTTGAGTGGTTTGGCACCATTCCATACATGATTTCAGGGCCTACAGTGTTGTCACACATCCATGCTTTTCATTCATTGCTCTTGCTTGAGAGTTGTTATCTCCATGCCTTATTTGTGAACCAAAGTGTATGCATGTTTGTATGTGCTTTCGTACTTCATTTCCATAGCATTTTGGCCACTGATTTGGGCATGATTGAGGTCTGTCCATTTTAGTTTAAGTCCATCTTGCATATTGTTGCATGCTTGTCGCATGCTTGTCGCATTGCATGATTCTTGCATGTTGTTTACATGTTTAGGTTGTATTACATGGTGCTTGCATGCTCATGTTGCATTACAGTGTTTGCATGTCATTAGCTTTGTTAAGTTATGCTTGCATTGCATTTGGCATGCTCATGTTGCATCGCATTGCATTTCCATGTTGTGTGCATTGCATTGTGTTTGGTTTGGGTGTTAAGCCAAACACAAGAAACGAGGGACGTTTCATACTTGAAGTGATGAAACGTGCCTCAATTCTCGGTCGCTGACCCTCTTGATCATGCATGATAGAGGTTAAGGCATTTATGTGTTTTTGTGCATTTCATCCATATTGATTTGTGCAACTCGGCCTCTTTGGCCATCATGCATCGAAATGCGTGATTGATGGCTCGAGAGTCGAGCACTACACTCCTTTGAGCTTCGAACATGATAAGGAGTGTGGTTGCACACACATTTTCTTGCAAATACATTGTCATGCCTCTGTTTGTGCTCTGTTGCAGCAAAAAGGAGAGTTCGTAGGAAGAGATGGCCGATCGGCTATTTGGTGTGCCGATCGGCTAACAATATTTGGCCGATAGCCTCAAAATTGCTCAATGACCATTATCCACTGGCCGATGGCCACCCTCTTGGCCGATGACCTCTCAGAGTGTCCATGAGGTGGTTCAGAAGCATCACAGAAGTTGGCATAATTTTCAGAGGTGCAGAACAGTGCAAACAGAGGCAACATGAGGCATGGTAACGGATTTCCGAGCGAGACGACCGAGCATGCATCATTCATCACTTCGAGGCAGAGCTGTGGTAGCCTGTTTTTGTTTCATACTTAGCTGGTTTTGTAACTTAATTAATTTGTTTAATTAGTTAAGGGTTTTGTAATAATTAATTAGCTAGAATAGTTAGTTAATTAATTGGTTTGTATTATTCATTCGGACCCTCCGTCGAGAGAGTGAATTTTGTAATAAGTGTGCGTGAATGTGTGAATGTCTTCCAACCCCACGTCTTTCTCCCTTTTACTTAACCGCTTACGATGGTTAGTTCTAGGTCATGTTTTGATTAGCATCCTTATGCTTGCATGTTTGTATTCATTCATTTGTCTTGCATGCACCGGGCTCGGCGCATCATACAAACCGCATTGTATTTCAATATATTTACTTGAATACGTGTTCAACAGCATGTTATCAAGTTGCATTTCATATGCCATCTTAGAATAGCTGAGCCTATTTCTAGTTACATTTTGCATGTGTTGCATTAGCCATCTTAACATGAACTAGGATCATGCATGATTTCTAACTAGTTTTCTGTTTTGGCTCGGAGTACACTGTAAGTGTTTACGCTTTAGCATCTTGCATGAGTGTGAGTGTTGCCATGAAAGCATGCTTGCCATGAGGCTAACTACTTAAGTGTTTAATTGCATAAATGCCTGTAGATGAAGGTTGGATTGTTTGAATTGGAACAATTCATCGAAATGCGAGTTTTAAGCCCACTTGAGGTGGCAAAATCATGTTGTTTTCTAAGCCCACCTGAGGGTGGCAAATCCACGTCTTAGCCTACTTGTGAGTAGCACCTTCAAACCATTTTCAAATAAACAAACATGAGATGTTTTGTTCCAATTTAGGCGATCTAGTCTATACTTGTTTGCTGTGCGCATCACATAGTAATTCTAGGTTAATAACCGGAATAAGAACACATGTATTTTCAAAAAAACAACATATCATGTTAGTAAAGGTGATCTTTGATCGGGCGAGGGGGTGCTCATTGCATGACCTTCCCCTCTCGTACCCAAGTTCCCGAGCCGAGGCAACTTTGGTGATGACGGACACGTGGCCTTAGGCACGAGTCAGGGTTTCCTAAATTTCCAAAATAAAACATTTAGGTGGCGACTCTGTATCTGGTAAAGCAGTCCATGTTTGGCGCTTCTTTATAAAAATCTGTTTTCCAAAATGATTTGCCGGATTTGGACTCTTTGGTGATTTATCGGTCTTGCATTGCACTTTGCGAGATTAGATTCAAAACCGTGACATTGAGTCCGAACTGTAGTAGCTAAGAACCACGATTCGCACCCTCGGGCACGGAGCAGAGTTCAGGCCGTCTACAAGAGGCTGAGGAGAACTACACAAAACAAGTCGAAGCGACCAAGGACATCTTTTTCAAGTCCGGTTGGAAAAGCAGCTTATGAGAATCTCGGCCACGGACCTGGAATTGAGGTGTTCACCTCTCCTTCCCCTGCCTTCCTGGCGGACTATATGGTGCCGGATGCTAACGACGTCTTTAACACTTTGTAAGACAACAAAGCCGAGGAAGGGGTCGAGGAAGTGGGCATCCAGAATGGGGCCAGCCAAAAAGAGCGCGGTGATAAAACCGCTGTGGCTAATTTGGAGAGCACCAAGGCTAGAGCTAAAGACGAATTCGCTGATCTCTCCCCTCTAGTTTAGCTTTGTAGTTTCTGTCTTTTTTCTTTTGAACTTTTTGTAACCGGGCTACTTGCCCCCAACTTTGTACTTGCAATTTCAATGAATGAAAATGTTTACAGCTTTTTGCACTTGTAATTCCGTAATGTATTTTTATATCTCGCAACTGTGCAATATTATTGAATAAACTAACAACCTATTAAGCTGGGCAAAAAGGAGTTAAACAGAGCATCAACTCCTTTAGCTAGGCAAAACCATCTCGGCTGAGAGTTAGGAGTTAAACAATTCATCAACTCTTTTAGTCTGGCAAAACCATCTTGGCTAAAAACTGGGAGTTGAACAATTCATCAACTCTTTTAACCGGGCAAAATTGCCTTGGTTAAAAGCTAGGAGTTAGACAATTCGTCAACTCTTTTAGCCGGGCAAAATCACCTCGGCTAAAAGTTGGGATTCATTAATTCTTTTAGCTGGAAAAAATCATCTCGGTTAAAAGTTGGGAGTTGAACAATTCATCAATTCTTTTAGCTGGACAAAATCATCTCGGCTAAAGGTTGGGAGTTGAACAATTCATTAACTCTTTTCGCCGGGCAAAGTCACATCGGCTGAAAGTTGGGATTCATCAACTCTTTTAGCTGGACAAAATCATCTCAACTAAAAGTTGGGAGTTGAACAATTCATCAACTCTTTTCGCCAGGCAAAGTCACCTCGGCTGAGAGCTAATTGCCCCTTGTGCATTACAATCCATTAATACAACAAATTTTTTAAGTACAGTAATTCATTTCCATATACAAATTTCACAAATTCATTTCCATCATATACAGATTTCTCAAATTTTTAATGTGACTCAAAGAATTACATCAAAGAATGGAGGGGTATGTATACCCCTCACAAAAATCACACAGAAAGTTTAAACTAAAAATAATGCAACTTCAAGTTGGCTGTGTTCCACAGGCGATGTATATCTTGGTCATCCAAGTCTTCTAGATAGTATGCTCCCTTCCTAGCTAGGCCGATTATCTTGTAGGGTCCCTCCCAATTTGCCCTTAGTTTACCTTCGCCTGGCACCAGTGTGTTACCCATCATTTTCTGCTGGACCGAATCTCCAATTTTAAACTGTTTGGGATGAACTGTCTTGTTCTATTTCCTGGACAGTTCTTGTTGGTATGCCGTGATGTGGATCAGAGCCTTTTCTCTACGTTCTTCAGCAAGGTCCAACGGCTTCGGCGTTCAAGTCTGGCTCAAAATTTTTGGTTTGGATGGTGGGCATGCCGATCTCTAGTGGGATGACAACTTCCAAGCCGTATGCCAAGGCAAAAGGCGTCTCCCCTATTGAGTGTCTTGGCGTAGTTTGGTAGGCCTAGAGGACATTTGGGAGCTCCTCGGTCCACCTCCCTTTGGCTTTCTCTAGCATTTTCTTCAACCCATCCAAAATAGTCTTATTTGACACTTCGGCCTGGCCGTTCTACTGAGGATAGGCCAACATTGAGTTGTAGAATTCGATTTTCAGTTCTTCACAAAATCCTCTGAATAGTTTTTCATCAAATTGGGTGTCATTGTTAGAGATCAAAGCCTTAGGGACTCTGAACCGCGTTATCACGTTCTACCAAACAAACTTCTTTACATCCTTTTCTTTGATGGTTGCTAGGGGTTCGGCTTCTACCCATTTGGTGAAGTTGTTCATCATAGCGATGAAGAACTTGCAGTTGCCTAGTGCGGTTGGGAGTGGTCCTACAATGTCCAATCTCCATAGTGTAAACAGCCAAGGGCTTATAAGAGGAAGAAGTTCTCTGGCCGGCTAATGAATTTGGTGAGCGAACTTTTGGCACTTCTCGCACTTCCTCACATACTTCTGTGCATCGGCTTGCATGCACGGCCACCAATATCCTTGCGAGATAGCGCGGTAGGCTAGAGATCTTCCGCCGATGTGACTTCTACACATCCTTTTGTGGATCTCAAAAAGAAAAGCATCGACTCTGCTTGGATGGACGCACTTTAAGTATGGGCCTGTGAAGGACTTCTTATACAGGGCACCAGATGGAGAGAGCCAAAATGGCTCAGACTTTACTTGGACTTTGTTTGCCCCTTTCTTCTCGTCAGCAGGATTTTGTCTTTCAGGAAAAGAATGATGGGGTCTATCCAGGAGGGACCTAGCTCGACACAGCAGACTTCCGGCTACTCCGGTTCTTCAATACTGGGTCTTGGGAGGAATTCAATCAGGAGAGGGCTAGGGGTTGATTATCAGCTATGGAAACTAAACCGGCTAATTCATCTGCCAAACTATTCCCTTCTCAGCCGATTTGTTCAACTTTTATGGCTTGAAATTTCTTGAGTTACTCTCTCACCAAAGTCTGTTATTGGCCATTTTGTCATCTTTGGCTTCGTATCCTCTGGATACTTGGTTTACAACGAGTTGGGAGTCGCTGTAGACTATTAGCTCAAATGCTTGCAGTTGGAGCGCATTTTTCAGTCCGGCTAGCAGTGTTTCGTACTTAGCCTCATTGTTGGACGCAGGGAACCCAAGTGTGATGGAATGTTCAATGGTGAGTCCGTCTGGTGAGATCAAAACGACCCCCAATCTGACACTATATTTGTTTGAAGCGCTATCGATGAAACGTTTCCACACCTCGCCGATTAAAAACATCCAACATTCTACAGGGTCTTAAGACTTTTGAAGGATCGAGCGTTTTGAGTTGCTCAGCTGCTCGGCTATTACCGCATTGAGCGCTGTTGTTGGTTACAACTTGCATGACTTCATCTCCCTTGGCGATGCGGTGTTGGATCCAACAGGTTGTCCTGTTATTCCCAAATCCATCAGTGCATTGCCAAGTTATAGTTGACCTTCGGGTGATGGGGCTGTGCTCTGGCGTGCAATTTCCCTGTTGCCTTCCATGTTTGGCTCATTAGGAGGGTTGAAGTGGACTGGAGTTGGAGTTGGCTATACAATTTTCGCGACACTGACCCCTCTTAGCTCGGTTACATCAGTAAGGTCTACTGGGCAAACCAGGTGAGTCCTAAGTAAAAAGTATGCGACGAAGTCGGCCAATGCTTGGGCCTTGATGGCGATTTTTGGTTGAAAATTGACATCGAATTGCCCCAGCTCGACGGCCCACTTCAAGATTCGACCAAAGAAGTCCGCCCGTTCAAACACGGCTTTTAGTGGAAATTCAGTCAGCACGACGATCATGTGCACATGAAAGTAATGTGCTAACTTCCTAGAGGCCATCATTAGCGCCAAGGCAAGTTTCTCAAGCGGCAAGTATCTCGATTCTGTTGGGAGTAAGGTCTTGCTCACATAAAAGATCGGCATATGTTGTATGCTTTTTGCCCTAACAAGCACCATGCTGACGGCATGTTGAGAAACGGCCAGGTAGACATAGAGTTCTTCGCCCTACTTCGGCGTGACAAGGAGTAGAGCAGAGGATATATATGACTTTAGTTCGGTTAATGCTCGGTCGCATTCGTCGTCCCATGAAAACTTTGATTTTAGGGTTTAGAAGAAAGGGCGACAACGATCTGATGACTGGCTTATAAATCTATTAAGCGTCGCTGCCATCCTAGCAAGATGTTGCATGTCCTTTGCTGAGTTCGGCTATTTCAGCTCTTATATAGCTTTGATTTGGGAGGGATCCACCTCAATTCCCCAGTTTGTCATTAAGAAACCTAAGAACTTCCCTGATCCCACGCCAAAGGCACACTTTGATACGTTGAGGCGTAGCTGGTGTTGATCAAGGATCGTGAACATTTCCACTAGATCGGTCAAGTGGTCAGCCTCGTTCTTCCTCTTGATCACCATGTCTTCAATATGCCTCCATTGTCCGACTGAGGAGCGGGGTGAACATCTTGGTTACCATCATCTGAAAAGTCACTCTAGTGTTCTTTAGCTCGAAGGGCATAACTTTGTAGTAGAATAACCCCCTTGGTGTCATGAAAGAAGTAATCTCCCAGTCAGGCTCATACAAGGCGATCTAGTGATAGCCGCGGTATGTGTCCAGAAAACAGAGTCTGTTGTGTCCGACGGTAAGGTCCACCAGTTGATCGATCCGGGGCAATGGGAAGCTATCCTAGGTGTAGGCTCTGTTCACAATCTTGTAATCAACACATACCCGCCATTTTCCATTCTTCTTTGGTACGACAACAGTGTTCAAAACCCGCCGAGGGTAGTGTACCTCATGGATAGCTCCTGCTTCAAGCAAGTTTTCCACCTCTTTCGCCACCACCTTGGCGTGATGAAGTGCTAATCTCCGTGTTCTTTGAATGACCGGTCGGGCATTAGGGAAAATATTGAGTTGGTGGAAAATAAAGTTTGCATCGATGCCAGACATGTCGAAAGGCGTCTATGCAAATACTTCGATGTTTGCCCCCAAGAAATTTACCATCTCTAGTCGTTCTTGGGCGGTCAGGGTGGATCCCAACAGAAAGAACTTCTTTGGATCATTCTCGTTAATCCTTACCTCCACCAAGTCTTCGACAACCTTCTGTTCGGCTCTGGTACCCACATCGTCCAGGACACTTTGATCTTCCGGCCCTTCGATCATCTGTACGAAGCCTTTAGCAGCCCGGCTTCTATTTACAGCCACAAAACACTGCTTGGCCATGACTTGATCGCCCCACACTTCTTCTATCGTCCCGCTAGCAGAAGGGAACCTCATGACTTGGTGGTAAGTCGATGCCACCGCTTGTATGGCATGAAGCCATCCTCTGCCCAGGATGAAGTTGTACGTAGAGGGCACCTTCAACACCCAGAATTCTACTTGCTTGACAACAGACCCTGCTTTAACTGGTAAGATGATCTTTTCTACTGGCCACTCTGGCTGTGAGTTGAAGCCAACTAGTGGTGAGGTCACTGGGGCCAAGTCCCTGTCGTTTAGCTTAAGCTACTTGAAGGCGTCATAATACATTATTTCAACTGAGCTGCCCTGGTCAATTAAAATGCGTCTAATGTCAAAGTCCTTCACACGAAGCGTGACGACCAGCGCATCATTGTGTGGCATTTGAATGCACTCAAGATCTCTGCTTGAAAGGCTGAGAGCATCTTTCACCTCAATTTTTCCTTTCTTGACGACAGGTTGGACCGACAGAACTTTTCTCACATGCTACGCTTTCATGATCATCCCCTGGAGCTCGCATACCCGCGCTGGCTTGACGATCCCGTGGATCAAATTGATTACGCCTTGGGGGGCGCTTCTAAAGCAGCCAAGCCGTTTAGCTCGGCTTGAGCGTAGGGCGCAGCCTTGATGCCTCCGTCAATGTAACAGTTCAGGTGGCCGACTGCTACCAACTCCTCTAAATGCTGCTTCAAAGGGACACAATCTTCTGTGCGGTGCCTACTCTCATGATGGTAGGTACAAAGATATCTCGAGTTGAAGCCTCGTTGCGCATCGCCTAACGTAGTTGGCCATCGGACGTATTCCTTGTCATGGATCTCACTAAGTATGCGATAGATTGGGATCTTGAAAATAGTAGTGATGCCTGTCCGGGTGTTCAACTTTCTCTTTGCATCTTTCGCAGCATCACGGGGGTAGTCAGCTCGATCGTTGTGACGACCCTTACCTTGATTATTGTGGTTAGCGCCGCGACCTTGTTCTCTTTCACAGTTGTGCAGACTGTTTGCCTCTTGTCCGATTAGGTGAACCTTTCTGACCATATTTTTGTCCACTGTTATCGGATTCACCTTCGCGGTAGCGGCGGTCGCATCATTCTCAACTTGAATGTGCTCGTTGATGCGTTGCATTAGTAGCTCCATGGTTGTTGGTTGACTTATAGTGAGCGAGTCTCATAGTCTATGTCCGACTGGGAGACCGCGCTTGTACTAGTGATTGCCAAGTTGGTCGGGCAATCAAGAATTTCATTGCATATTTCCCAATACCTAGCGTTGTACGCCTTGAGTGAGTCGTCTGATTCCATCTTAATGCCCAGAAGATGATCGACTTCTTTGGGCGTTTTGGTATTGGTTTTGAAACGGTTCACGAATGCCTCTGCCAGTTGCTGCCACTGCTCGATACTTTCCTCTGGCAATCTCTTGAACCATTGTAAGCCCAACTCACTCAAACTCGAAGGGAAAATAAGGCACATCAATGCATCGTTGCGGCGGTGGCTAGCTATCACCTGCCGGAAATGGCTCACGTGCATGTACAGATTAGTTTTTCTGTCATAATGTGTAAACTTGAGCTGGAAGAAGCCAACGGGAAGCGACGTGTTCTCTATCTCGAAGGAGAAAGGGGTGGCGCTCAACCTTGCCAAATCCCTATCTAACGACACATGTGTAGCTTGTCTTGGTGGCGGCATGACTAGCTCTTCACTAGCGCGACCTCCGTGGGTTAGCCGTTGCAATGCTGGCACCCTTTACATCTCCCGCCGTCATGCTCGCTTCTCCAAGACATCTCTCATGTC